>LBNU01000713.1:43499-105676 GCA_014162995.1 Artemisia annua | reverse complement strand
ATATATAAATATATATATATATATATATATATATATATATATATATATATATATATATATATATATATATATATATATATATATATATATATATATATATATATTGTGCTCTCTAAATATTTTTGCAAGCATTCCATCTCTCGATTCCTTTATGACCTCAAAACGAGGGGGAGTATACATCAAGGGGGAGCTCCAAGTAAATCGGGATAACCTTTTTGATGCTAACAAAAAGGGGGAGAATTGATATAAACTCACAATAATACTTCTATATACTAATTTTCGTTTAATGAGTTTAGATTTTGTAATCATCAAAAAGGGGGAGATTGCTGACATAAATAATGCATAAAAACTTTATTTATATTTTTTGATATCTCTACATTTTTACGATATCAAAATGTAAAATCATTAAACGTAAGATTACTATGTAAACAAGTATTAAACTAGTTTATATCAATTTATCCAACTTAATCACTTAAGGTATGAATAAACAAGTGCTTAATACATCTCATGATCAAAGGGGTATTTAATTAATTATTACAAAGTTTATTTAATAATATAAACATATTATATATTTTTGAAAAACACTTTTGGTAATAAAAGAAAATGTTTAAATCATACTAAATATATGAATTCAAATTTTTAACCAAAATCAGTTAGTTTTTCACCAAATAAACTTTCCCCACTAAAAGACAGATTTTCTGGCCGTTACAGCTGGGCGGCCCCCTTAATTATAAGGGGCGGCCCCCTTAATTTTAAGGGGGCCGACCATGAATTAAGGGGGCCGGCCACGCTCCTCTGTCAGAATCTGTCAGAAATTTTCTCCTATAAATACCACCTCAAACCTGGTATTTTTCATACCTCTTGCACGAAAATTTTCAGATCTAAATCTCTCTAAACATCTTCTAAAACCCTTTGATCATTTGATTATTAATCCTTGTTTCAAGTGATTCAATCCCTCCTCATTCATCCTCATCCAAAGTGCAAGAGAAGTATACTCCTTCAACCTCAATTTTAAGTAGTATTGTACATTTGATATGTATATTGTGTATAGCATTTGTGAAGTAGTGTTGTGTTTATAGTAAGTAGTTCTAGGAGAGCTAGTTGCGAATAGAAGTTGGGTAGAGAAGAAGATTAAGTAGTGAAGTAGTGAAGTGGTGTGTAGTAGTGAAGAAGTTGAGGTGTGTACAAGTAGTGAAGAAGTAGTGATAAGTTGTGGTGTGTTGTGAGATTGGTTCTAGCTAGGATTAGGACCCGACATTTAGCTTAGTGTCGTAAATTGGTGTAAGCAAAAGTCGTGTAAGGTTTTCTCCGCCATAAGGGAGCTTGTTGACATAGTGAAGATAACTCCCGAGTTAGGTGCTCGGGGAGTGGAGTAGGACGAAGAGGAGATTCTTAGCCGAACCACTATAAATCCTTTGTCTCACGGTGCCATCCTTCCATCTCTATCTTTTTACTTGCTTACTTATATACTTGTCATATTATATACTTGTTGATATTATTGTTTATAATTGTGCAAGTATTTTGGTATCATATAAAGTTCGGATTGGTGTCTTCATAAACAAAGTTTTAATAAATTAAAAAGGCGTAAAACTATTCAACCCCCCCTTCTAGTTTTCCATAAATCTGCCTCACGATCTACCCTAAGTGCAGCGATCTCATTCTGAAGCTCAGTGACATTACGCCAGAGCGCACGATCAACATCTCGAGCTGTCATAAAGGCTCTACTCAAACGCTCAATAGCCTCACGCCACTCTGTTAACTCCCTCCTCAAAGTGGTCGTCCTACCAACCAACACTCCCATCTCACGCTCCATCTCCTCAAACCTCGCTACAGTCATATCTCCTATCCGATCCGCTAGTCGGCTAACCCTAGTACTCAAGGCAGAAATCTGCTCCCAAATCAGGCCCGTCTCTTCATACTCATCGGGCTCGGAAGAAATCTCAGACGGCGTATCAGGTGCCGGTGGTAGCTCGGGGGAGTCAGGCAAGTGCCAAGGAGAGCCAGGTCCTGGAGAATGCACTAAAGGTGCAGGATCCTGATCTGGCTGAATCTCCTCGACAGCCTCTATCTCCTCCTCCTCAGCCTCCTCCTCATCCTCGGCCTCAGCCTTGGCCTCCTCCTCCGCCTCGGCCTCCTAAGGCTCCAACTCCTCCTGAGGCTCAACCTCCTCCTCAGGGACTAACTCCTCATCCTCCTCGCTCTCCGAGTACGTATCGTGACGGTGATGCTTCTGTGGCGCAAGTGAATTACGGGACGAAGGTGAAAGTAGGGTAGGGGAACGGGGTCGCCTACGCGATGGAGAAGCAGGTGGTGATGACAGAAGAGGGTAAGCAGGAAGGTAAAAGGTGCTAATGGTGGTCTCACAGATATACGGGCTGTAAGTCTAGGAGTATGGGTCCTAGCTAAGGCCTGGTGAAGAGTAAGCTGTCTAGTATGACTAGACTGACCAGATGAAGATGACAATGAAGTAGGTGATACAGGAGACACAGATGATGAGACAGTGACTGCATGACGAATAACCTCATAAGGGTCATCTCGATCAGGGGTCACTCGAGATAATGCTGGACGCAACAGAATATCCTCCTGAACATCGGGAATCGGCATAGCTGTGACAACGATATAGGTTGGGTATAAGTGTTTCAATAGAAATTGAACCACACGGTATACGTCGCCGTATAATAATAATAATCGAATTAATAATATGTAGTCGTGATGCTGAAAGCATATGCATATAAGACATAAGACAGAAATAGAACCTTAGCTTGGTAGGCGCGCATCAGTTCCCGGATCAGTCATCTTGAAGAACGGTTATAGTTTAGGTTTTTGTTTAATTACCCAGTTCTCTATAACCTTGGCTCTGATACCAATCTGTAACACCCCCGAAATCTGGTACAGCGGAGCACTTATCAAAGTTCGGGGTGCTACTTTGATTGGTACACAACACAGTTATACAGAACAGAATAATCATAAATAAGTTTTGATAAAAGGTTAAAGTAAGAATGTAAGGTTTACAACCCGAATGTAGCAAGCCCAAAATAAATAAAGATAGGTCCCAAATTATTTATTATCAGAGTTTTAGCCGATGGCTGATCCTTGTACCCGCAACGCTCACCAAGCCTTCAGTAGCAACCAGCATATCACAACCTACACAATACCTGAGAATACATGCTAAAACGGGTCAGCTTACGCTGGTGAGTTCATAGAGTCAAACACAAACCAACACAACGCAAGGGTTCATATAATAAAGCATGACTCAATAACAATTTCATAACATGCATAAAAAGGGGAATTCCTATAAGTGCACACTATAGCTAATACTGCACTAGTAGTCATGCTATCAGACACATGCAGGATGCAGATAGTACAACACAGCAGTCGCAAACTAAATCCATAAACCATAATATAACATATCGACAACATAACCAATAATATAAATATACCAACGACATAGCCAATAATAGACACATATAAATAACATAGCCCATAATACTCAAGCAACAATTCATAGCAAACATCAATAACATCGCAATACTCAAGAAAGACCCATTTAGAAAAAGGTATAAAGAAGAGTATAGCGAAGAGAATGTATTCTCCCCCAAAGAAGAGAAAACGATAAAACAGGGGCTATGAACTCACCTCTAGTAGTAGTCGAGAGGTGATACAAGTAGCAAACACGAATACTAGTAAGTCACGGCACTGCGGGCTCGGCACAACCTATTAAATAAACTTGTCTTAGTATCTTATCCGAACTTCATAACCTTATATGTAAAGAAAATAGTATATATTCTCATTGAATGTTATCGTTGCATTCTTTTAGATGTGTGTTTGGTATCTTGTATGTGCAGTGATGACACGACTCCAACTCAAGTGAACTCAAGCCAAAACAAAGACCGACACACTTAGTCAACTCCTATTGGGTCAAACGTTCTTAATATTTAGCTTAATAAGCTTCTCAAACAAGTCATCGAGTCTTTATCGAATTCATCAACCCGATATAGCTCCATAACTCTTTCGTTTCGATTATTAACCCAAAAGTTAAGTCACGTTGATCAATGAGTCGTAAGGATGAATTACTCATTAATAGCTTTCCACTATTATGCTTCTCGGGCCCTTATTGGACTCGTCAGCCCAATAAGTCCGTTAAGCCATAAAAGTCGGATCTATTAACATTAATTAATCCGTAACTCGACCTACTCTAACACGACTCCCTAATCTTATAAAAAGGTAAGTCTCGATACACGTGCCCTCGAAAGGTTTAGTGACTCGTTCATTTCTTTATAAAACATATTCTCGTTAATAGTTATTAATAATAATTATTAGAACTTCGTCTCATCGTTATTCAACGTTTCCTCATTAATTGAGAAATATTAACAAACGTCGTTTCAACGTTATTTAACATTTCTTATTAACTCGAAAACACTATATAACGTACTATCGGTTTCTAATTATTATTATTAGTATTATTATTATTAACTTATATATAAATATTAACGATTATTAGTCGTTACCTTTATTTAAAAGTTAACATATATATATATATATATATATATATATATATATATATATATATATATATATATATATATATATATATATATATATATATATATATATATATATATATATATATATATATATATTAGTCACTTTAACCATTTTAGCCGTTTATTGCATTTAACGAGTCACATTACTTTCGAGTCACATTTATCACGGGTTATATATAACAATAATGATCCAATGTCCATATCGGCTTGTCGTGGCCACATGAGACTAGAAAGTCTCGGCGACTCACGACTTAGCACGGATCAATACTTATCATAACAACAACCAAATCCAATTCTCACTTGCCGAGACCCTAGTGGTCTCGGCTCCTCCTCCTCGGCTAAACTACTCAACAACAACAACAATACAACCTCAATCCCACTTGCCGAGACCCTAGAGGTCTCGGCTCTACCTCTTCGTCAACCAAACAACCCCAATGACAACATAATAACAATAAAACAACAACAACTCAACGAGAACAACAACAACAATAACTCATCCCATCCGAGTCCAAACACCACTCGGCAATCACCACAACTCCACAACATCTACAACCCTTGGCCGAGACCTCTAGGTCTCGACTCTACCTCCTATACCTCTCGGTCACAACTCCAAACCCAAACCCATCATCCACAACCTCACTAACTCATCACTAGTCCTAAACCCACTATCCAAAACACTCAAAACACCTCTAATAGCAAAACCAAACACCACCGAGAGTCCTAGACTCTCGGCTACACTACTCGAGCCAAACCAAACAACCAAACACGACCAAAACGTGATACCAAACACATCTATAATCATTTTTAACCTTATTATTCTCGTTATTATCATTAAACTCGCAAACCCTAAGGTCTTTGAGTCTAACCCGAGGTCAAAACTCCACGAAAATAGTGGGTTTACCCACCTTAGTCTTCGGATCGATCAAGAACAAGAAAAGAGACAAAAGGTGCTTGGATTCGATCCAAGATTCGCGTGGTACAAGGTGTTATCGGTGGTGAAATAGCGCGTGGCTATGCTCAAAAGAAAGGGGATCCAAAATGGTGAAGATTAGTGGTGGAGGTGAGGTCACACGCTCGGTGGTAAGGGCGGTGTGGCCGGATTTATGGTCGGAAAAACTTGGGAGTGTGTGAGGGTGTGTGTAGCGGCGAGAGAGAGAAGCAGGGAAAGATAATAACCCTAAGTGGTTATTATAAGGAGTATATATAGGTGTGTGGAGTGAATGGGGACTAGTAGCAAACCCTATCACTCCCTCGGGGACCAAAGTCTTCAATCTTTTAATATTTTTAACATATCGTGACCGGGATAAATAAAACGCGTTATAAATATTTTTCCGAACTTCCAAAGTTATTCTATCGACTTTAGAATCGTTTTTACATAGACTTTGGTTATAAATATGTATAACCTTTATTATTATTCGTTTACTTTCCATATTTTCACGTTTTCTCTATTTGTTGTGCCAAGACACGCAGTGGTACTTACTAGGAAACCAGGGATACTCACGACTCACGAAATAAAATAGATAAAATGTATTAATAGCAAAACTCAAAATTACCAGTTGTCACAGTTATAAACCTAAGTAATATAAGTATTCTAAAGTCTAGGGTAGATTTTGTAAATAAATTAAACTTAAAGGTTATAAAATAAACTATTTTCATATATATAGCAAACCTATTTTTAAGTTAGAAGCATAACTCAATTCTAGGGAACTTCATGTGAGGAGTACTATGTGGATATTTCGTTTTGACTAGTCTGCTGGGTTTACGATTTAAAGTTCCCTGGCTCCTCAAACGATTATTGCATATACTTCTGAATTATGATGGCCCGAACGGTGTTATGTTATAACTAAACCTTAATAACGACATAACTCAATAGTAAGGAGTTTCATGTGAGGAGTCTTATACTTATGAATTATGATGGCCTGAACGGTGTTGTGTTATATCTAAAACCCTAAAAACCCTAAGAAAGATTACTTAGGAAACTTAAACTAAACAACTAAGAGCTTGACATATCCCCACACCTACAACACACCAGGATACGTGAGTAAGGCATTCTAGTTCCCGAGTCACTAATTACATCAATTAGATTTCCCTAAGCCCAGGTGAGTTTTCATAGCCTCACACCTTTTTAAAATGCTTTCTAAATGCTTTCCAAACCCTGTGAGGGGGTTCCATGCTACTTGCTTTACTTTAAACCGAATACAAGTCTTTTTCTTTGGTTGTTGCACGAGTAAACAATATGCCACCACTACATAACTAAAATTCATGAATCTAATCGTTTGGGATATTTTACCCACGCGAACGCGAATATAGTTGATAGATCTATTGGAGTTTGACAAATCCCGTTGGTATTAACATCTCTCTGGATAGTACCAATAAGTACTATATTTGAACCCACTGAAGGATTAACTTTGGCAAGTTATCCTTCCTATCCCCTCATGGTTGGGTCTGCAGCCCCCATGACCCGGATTGTTAACGTGTGGTTCATGAGCTTAGTGCAACATCCCTCACTCTTGATAATTGTGCATGCATCACAATTATCACACACACACACAATATTTTCCCAGATGGGTGTAACAACTGAGCCTAGGGAACTTGTATTCACTAATACTTAAACCTATGATTCTCACTCAACACCTAGTGTTGACTTTTTAAGCATGTAATCTAGGTATCACTACTACGGAGTTATGGCAGAAGGAGGCATTGAACTCGGAGGACTTTCAAACCGGTTATCATTCAAACATAACCTATTACCTAGACTTTGGGACCTCAACATAAGTAAAAGAGTAAAATGCATAAATCGTCCTTGTGGTTTGCCAAAATTGCAGAAATCATCCCTGGTCTTCCGAAAGTGCAGGTGGCCTCCCTGTGGCGAAACTTTTGGATCATTTTGGTCCCTGGTTTTAACCGTCGTTATGTGGATTCTGTTAGCAGTTACACGTTAGCCCCTTTTGGCAAACGATCGTTGCAGCATTCATCCTTTAAACTAATGACCGTTAATAATTTACTTTTTTGGTTTATTTAAAGTTTTTTGATTTTTTATATACATTTTTTATAAAAATA
Organism: Artemisia annua; assembly: GCA_014162995.1. Classification (NCBI taxonomy): domain Eukaryota; kingdom Viridiplantae; phylum Streptophyta; class Magnoliopsida; order Asterales; family Asteraceae; genus Artemisia; species Artemisia annua. Next base: position 98,072 of record LBNU01000713.1, on the reverse strand, counting down.
TGTTGGTTTTAATATACATTTTTAAATAAGTTGTTATAGGCTTTTATATACGTTCTTTTATACATTTCTATACACGTTCTTATATACGTTTTTTATACATTTCTATACACGTTCTTATATACGTTTTGTATATAGTCTTATATACTTAATATATAATTTTTTATATATGTTCTTATATACTTTTTATACGTTTTTGTAGACATTTTTGTATACATTTAATATACGTTTTTTTAATACTTTTTATATACGTTTTTATACGCTTTTATATACGTATTTATAAAAACATATATGCTATTATATGCGTTTTTAATACATTTTTATACACTTTTTATACGTTTTTAAATACGTTTTTGCATACACTTTTATATACGTTTGTGTATACCTTTTTATATACGTATACAAAAACGTATATATACGCATACAAAAACGTATATGTACGCATACAAAAACGTATATAAAAATGTATATAAAAACATATAAAAAGGTATATAAAAACGGATATATTTTTTTATAAATACGTATATAAAAGCATATAAAACATATATAAAAACATTTACAAAAACTTATATAAAAGCATAAACAAGGACGTATATAAAAACATATAAAAAGTATATAATAACATATATAAAAAGGTGTATTATATACCGTATATAATAGCGTATATGTTGTTATAAATACGTATGTAATAACTTATATAAAAATATATATGTTTTTATAAAAAAATGTATATAAAAAGTCGAAACACTTTAAATAAAATATATATATATATATATATATATATATATATATATATATATATATATATATATATATATATATATATATATATATATATATATATATATAAATGGTCGTTAGTTTAAAGGATGAACGCTGGAACGATCGTTGGCCAAAAGAGGCTAATGTGTAACTGCTAACGAAATCCACTTAACGACGGTTAAAACCAGGGACCAAAATGATCCAAAAGTTTTGCCACAGGGAGGCCGCCTGCACTTTCTGAAGACCCGGGACGATTTCTGCAATTTTGGCAAATCACAGGGATGATTTCTGCATTTTACTCTAAATAAAAGTACATCTTTTACTGTAAAAACTCTGATATTTTAAGGAATGATAACCTATTTTCTAAAAACGTCTCTTTTTTAGTGGTTTTCTATTACTGTAACTGTGATTACATTAAGTAATACCCCAACCCTAAATCCGCTGCGAACTGTGAAAATAGGGGTGTTACAGATTGGTATCAGAGTCTCAGTTGTAGAGAACAAGGTCAAAACCTAAACTACAACTACTTTTTATAAGTCCGAGAAAGTCCTCAGTGCCCCTGCCATCCTCCGAAATCATACGTGCTAAGGTTAGTATAGTAATTGCCTGCTTAACTGCTAAATGATTTACAATATTTCTACTATTATATAGTTATGTCTACTCCCCGCTACTCTACCCCCGTCTCATCTAACTTTCATCCGGAGACTATTCTTTCCTCTCCGAATGAACTAGATTATTCCCCTAAACCATACCTTCCCGATCCCTTAGGAAACTCTAGGAATAGTTTAGATACACCTTCACCCTTAGGTTTTACACCATTCGTAGATAACCCACACTTAAAACACTTAAGAGATTTCTATGCTAAGGCATCACCTATTATTCCCCTAAACCCTATTTTATACCCACCATTCCCCACTTCTAGATTAGAACCACATGGTTTCTTTCTCCCTAGAGAACCATGTATACCTAGGAACCCTATCCCTACCTATACCCCTAGCTATGACCTTAGGCAACCCTATACTTTAGCACCTAACCCTTACTTAGTAAACCCTCCCATTTCATCTTGGAAAGATGAATTGGGCAAAAACTCCACTAGGACAACTTTAGAAAATCAGGAAAATCAGTTAGAAGAAATTTTAAATAACTTAGATGAAATTTTCCTTGACCTTCTTGAAAAGATAGAAAAAGGTCATGATAATAACCTAGGAAATCAACCTGACTATAGTAGTTTAAGAAATACCCTACAAGAAACCCGTTTTAAGGTAGCTAAAATACAGAAAAATCAAATGAAACTCCACCATAAGATAGCCTTTGCCCGTTTTAGGATTTGTACTTTAGAAAAAATGATTGATGATGATGATGAATGTCATCAATCAAACCTAGATAACACCACAAACCCAAACTCTTGGAATTAGGAAAACCTTAGAAACCCCTAAGTAATATACCTTTTATAGCTTTAAGAATTATGCCTTAGAATAGTTAGTGCCTATAGGATATGTAAGATAGGAAATCAATAAAATAAGTTAGGTTTTAAAAACTACCTGGTGCCCATCAATTAGGATAATTTAGATAAACTAGATTTAGGTATGCCTTCCCTCACCTTAGGTCATCCTTAACCCTATAGTAACCCCTAGGAGTATAGACTTACCCTATAAAATATGACAAGTTAGGTACTTGTTATAACCTACCCCGAACCTTTACCCCTATTAACATAGGATAACCTCCCCCGATGCCTTAGATTCATAGATTCTCAAAACTGTTTTAAGCTCCCCTTATACTTCTTTCCTTCATAAAACCCAATCCTTTGAAACACTTCCCCTATCAATGGTGAGAATTCTCATTCTACACCATAGAGATCTGAATTCTTTCTCCTCCGATCTCTAAATCCTCACTATTTCCTTAGCTTTCTTAAGCTATCTTTCCCCTAGTTAGAGAATCTACCCCTAACTATCCCATATGCAAATATATGTTAGTCATATATAAGCATACTCCTATCCTTCCCTCTTTACTTCCTTAGATTACTATGATTCTCGAGTTAGTTTTCCCCTCCCCTCTTAGTAAAACCCGAACCATACCCTTTAGGATTCCCGTACTTAAAAATAGAAATAACTATAGGATAACCCTAGAAAACATAAGCCTAAGAATAAAATACCTTAGATCACTAAGATAGCCTACCTAAGAAACCTTTGAGGAAATAGAAAAATAATAATATTAGGAATCTTTGAGGTTTTATAGGTTAGAAACCAAAATTAGAATCCCTACCCCAATAGATAGAAAAATTAGGAAGACATCCCTATAAGATAAAGCCTAGCATAAGAATACATTTATTGAGGACATTAGAACTAGAACACAAACTAGATATAAGGAATTTTAGGTAAAATAGAGAATTAGATAATAAACCTCCACCCTAATTCTTTACAGCCCCTGGTTTAGGATAAACACATTAGCAAAGCTTCTACCATATAGGCACATTAGCTAGCTTCTACCATAGGAACAAACTGTTTTTTAGGATATAGTTTACCTAGACCTAGTAACCAACCTTTATTAGGATTTCCCACATAACTTTAAGGATTTAGAAATCCCTAGGAATATTACGCCATTAGGATATCCCGAACCTACCCTAAGAATTTATAACCCAGACTTAGAACTCGAAATTATTAGCTATAATTAGAAATAAGATATTCGAGGATATTAGATTACATCTTAGAATTTGATATTTTGTTAGGATACACCTTAGGAATTACACTTAGAAGATACCATGAATACTACCCTAACTGGTTTCAAGTACCTAGGAATAGTAATACTTATAATAATAGTGATACTAGTAGTAATAGACAACTTAAAACAAAAGAGAAAACCCAAAACCTTACCTAGGAATAGTGACACTCCTAGTAAACGTTTAGATAAGAAACCACCTAGCCCCTTTCCTTATATAGGATCCTCTTCATCGAATAGGCTAAAACATACCACTTTAGGATTAGAAGAACCTTACGGGGAAAACAAATCTTGGAAGAATCTAGTAAATCTTAAATTCCATTAGGATACTATCTTTACAGGTATCCTATACTTTTACTCCTTCATTTAATCTTATTCTTCAGTTTTAAACCCTATCCTTCCATTTCCCCTCATCCTTTCATTCAAATTTCACTCTCCCACCTTTTTCCACTCTCCCCGTTCAAAATTTCATTTTCCCGCCTTCCTACTCTATCATCCAATCCCACTCTTCTGTTTAAACCCACTCCTCCATTGTCTCTCCCTCCTCCATACTTTCCTAAGTCATCCCTTGCTTTCCCTCCTTTCTCTTCACTCTTTCCTATAAAAATCCACCCTCCCACTTTCCTTTATCTTTTCGATCTTCCGTCATTTTTCACTCTATTTTCCTTACTCTATATTCTCTCCTTACCCCGTCCTACAATGTTCTAAGAATTAAAACTTGCATTTCTCGTCATATCGCAAGATTCTATTAGTTAGATCTTGTAAGGATACCTATGCCAAACTTTAATCCTCATTATGTTCGACTATGGTATTATACTATCTCGCCTTGCAAAGGTTGCAAGAATGAGATAACATCCGCCACTAAAGTCATAACATGGTATAACTATCAGGTGACTAGTTGCTCAACAGAAAGGTTATAGAAATGGACACCATGACTAGAACTCGTTTCTACCATGGCTTGAACTTGTTTCTACCATGAATGGAACTTGTCTCCAAAACATTCTTGGATCACATTTCCTTAATGTGGATCACTTTTCCGTTTTCCGACGATAATACTTAAGGACGATTTATGATGACTATTCTATTAAAATGAATTAGGACGCTTTTTCATTTTAAGAAGAAAATGATAAATCGAATGGATCATGAATTTATAAACTCCTGCTTACAAGAATTGGGACGCCATTACTTGTAAGTAATGAGATATAAACAAATGAGACCAAGTATCTGGCACATGTACAAACAATTCTTGCTCCGTTTGTACAACTCTTTTCTTTCCTCTTATCCTTCTCGACTCATTCTTTCCCTTACTCCTACGTTCATCAAAATCTCGGGACGAGATTTCTTCTAAGGGGGTAAGAATGTAACAACCCACAAAATCTCATCACTATCATTCCCATTACAAATATCTATAGTAGGTATTTCACAGGTAAATTTTTGCTTTTTATGTGCATTCATTACTTGCATGACTCTTTAGACCTGCCCACGTATCCACACAAGCCAGATAACTCAACACTCACATTCTATAAACCCCTGGTATGTAAAGCATAAGATCACAACAACACCACAATAAGTAATTTACCAATCTAACATACTAAACTTACCACAAAACCATAATAAAACCTAATTAAGCCCTAATTAGACCTATGTGCTTACTAAACCCTACATGCTTAACTAAACTAGTTTGAAAGTGTCCAAGGCTTAAGTATGAGTTACCTTAGGAACATTAGGATACCTTAGGACCCTTAGGCACTAGCACAATCCATTAGAGCTTAGGTACAAGCTCCTTAGGCACAGAACCATAACTAGGTTATAACTTCCCGAAAACTAGGTCAAACCTTCCCAAATTAGTATAAACCTCTTAGGACTTAGGATTAGTCATTAGACACTCATAGGACCTTAACTTAGACACAAAACCCTTGGCAAAACCCTAAACTCACTCTAGGTAAAACTAGGTCAAAACTAAACCAAAACTAGTAAAAACCTAAACCTAATCACCTCCAAACTAGCAACCAATGTTAGGAATACAAAGATTCCTATAGAAGACTCGGTCACCTAATTGATGTAATAGCATTTAAGTTAGCTCGTAGTTAGTTTATTAGTTAGTTAGATATTAGTTTAGTCTAAGTAACATCGTGGAAGAAGGACGGGTCTTTACCCACTGTATGCCTGATCCACAACCCGGGTGTGGGCGTTTTTATGTTTCTTTGTAGCATAGTATAAATACGCCTCTCCACATGTGGAGAGGGTTGGACCTTCATTCACTTAATCTAACCTTTCTAGTTTTTCTCTCATCCTCCCAAGGTTCCCATTTCTCTTTCTTTCTCTTCTACTCCTATTCATACGCCAACACAACCACTAGTACTTCATGTTTGTGACTTGATTATTATCCTACATTTGGTATCAAGAGCCAATGTTTCATCTTAGGGCCTTGGTGAATCATATTGGGTGTGGTTTTTGTGTTGGTTTGTGTATTAGAAGAGTTTTTCTTGAATACATCTTGGTTTCATTTATCTAGTGTTAGTTGACATGTTAGAGGTGTACTTTTATGATCATTAGTGTTAGTGTTACATTATTTCTCAGTTGGTTTTGCCATATCATACGTATTTTTGAAGATTGGATTGAGTTTGGGTCGTTTTTCTTAACTGCGATTAGCTCCACTGTTTCATTGCTTATCTGTGGTTATCTCCTGATCTCTGTGGTTAGTTTGTCTGCGAGTACTATTTTGGGAATACAAACAAATCGCAAGGAAAGTGACAGTTTTGGACTATTGTCAACTGCGACTAGCTCCTGCGGTTAGGTGGTCTGCGATTGGTATCTGTGGCTAGCTGACTGCGTTTAGCTTCTGCGGTTTAGTGGTCTGCGTTTTAGTTTTCGCGGTTTGCTACTTGCTGTGGTTAGTGACTTGCGTGTAACCCATCTTGTGGTTTGTGTACTCTGCGGTTAGTTGCTCCTTGCAGTTAACTCACCTTGTGATTACCTTTCTCTGTGGTTACCTACCTTGCGGTTACCTTCCACTGCGATTTGCTCATCTTGCGTTTAACTCCTACTGCGATTTGTGCATATTGTTGCGACTTTCTTAAATTATTTGGCAATTTACTAAGTGAGGAGATTCATGTGATTGGGTAACCATTTTGCAATTCGTGAATTGTTGTAACCTTAGTCGTTTCAATTGATCTAATTATGATCTGACGTTGTGAGTTAATCCTTACGACTTGACTAATCTCAATTGGATATGTTGCAACTTGACTTGTCACAACTTAACACTTGATGCAAACTGTGACTCATCTGGTATCTCTCTATTAGTTTAATCCGCTGAATATATCTTCCGGTTTCTTTTGTTGACTTTTGTAAAATCCCTAGAAAGAATCATTTCTCGGTTTAAGTCACTAAAGCTGTAAAATCCCGTTTGAAGACTTTGAGATGTCGACAGTATCAGATGACATTCAAGCTGCTGGGTCCGACACCCAACCTCTGATGCTAGACAGGACAGATTATGAATCATGGGCACAAAGAATCAGATTGTACTGCTTGGGTAAAGAAAATGGTGAGAACATTCTACGATCTATCGATGAAGGTCCTATGCAGATGGGTACAACCAGAGATGCTATCTCCACGGTTGAGGATGGCTCTGTTGTTCAGGGAATTGATAGACCACGCACTTACAATGATCTCACTGATGTTGAAAAGAGGCGCTATGATGCTGACATTCGTGCCTCCAACATAGTAATACAAGGGTTACCCAAAGATGTGTACAAGCTAATCAACTTCAACACTGATGCCAAAGCGGTGTGGGACAATGTCAAAATGCTTCTGTCTGGCTCAGATCTGACCAAAGAAGACCGTGAATCTCAATTATATGATGAATTTGAGCATTTCAAAATGAATCCTGGTGAGCAATTGTTTGCTTATTTGCAACAACATGAGAAGCATGCTGCTTATGATCGTCAACTGAGAGAGAAGCTCAATCCAACGGTCACCAATGATTCACTTACTTTCATGAGTAGCATGGTGCCAACTAATCAACCTGTGTCATCAATGGATCACTCATCGCTACAATCATCGGCTGCCATGAATACCCACCTCGATTCAGGATACTCTCATACCGACAAGATGATTGACAATCTTTCCAATCAAGTGTCTTTGCTAGTTCAACATTTCAGGGCTGCACTCCCATCTTCCAACAATCAACTCAGAACTTCTTCCAATCCACGTAATCAGGCTATTGTGGAAGATGGAAAAGTTATGGTGCAAAACGTTCAGGGAAGACAGAATGTGAATCAAAGGAATGCTGTGAGGGCTAACTTTCAGAACAGAGGTGCAAATGTGAATCAGGGACAAGGAAGGCAACCAAAATGTTACAACTGTGGGGGTTTAGGTCACCTTGCCAGAAACTACACTTAACCAAAACGTCCTCAAAACTCAAATTACTTTAAGAACAAAATGTTGCTCATGCAAGCTCAAGAGAATGGAGTGGTACTTAATGAGGATGAATTGGCATTTCTTGCTGGGGATGATGGAAAGACATTCGATGATGAAGTGGATGAACATCCAGTTCAGGATTTAGCTCTTAATGATCCAAACATCTTCCAAGCAGAAGATTGTGATGCTTTCGACTCAGATGTTGATGACGAACCCACTGCTCAGACAATATTCATGGCTAATTTATCATCTGTTGCCTCACCTACACAACAATCTGATCGATCCAAATCATCCGTCATATATGAGGTACTAAAGTTATATGATAAATACGCTGCTAATGATGAACAAAAGACCTCTATGATATACGACGAAATAATGTTTGTGATTCAAATGAGGCTGAATTAGAAACCATCAAAGTGTTCCCAACTGAGCAACATTCGGATCACGACAATAATTCTAACGTATCTTGTGGAAAGTCTTCTGGTGTGTGTGATAATGATGTGATGCATGAGCAAATGATATGTAACGATGTACAACAAACAAACGTTGCTGAATTAGATACTGCAAATTTGGGGAATAGCAATATTGTCCCATATGAACAATATGTGAAGCACAACGTCGAGTCTGTTGTACCAAGTGATATATCCTCTGCTGATGAAGAAATGTGTGATTTAGATGAGTATACTGTTGTTGCACCAGATGACACCCTAACCACTAGGATAAATACTCTTAGGGATCAAGTAAGGTTCTATGAACAACGTGCTAAATTTGAGCTTACAGAACGCGAACAAAAAATGGAATTGCAAATGCATGCCTACATCACTGAACAAAATTTGAAGGAAATGGCCTTTAAACAAGAGATTAAATCTTTTCAAAATCAACTTGAACGTGCTTTTAAGGAAAAACAGGAAATTCAGGATAGTGTAAATCTCCTAAAAAGTGAATTTCAACAAAAGGAAACTAAACTGTTAAACGAATTTTCCAACCTTAAGCAATTGAAAAACAAGCTTGAAAACAAGTTGTATGTTCTTGGCCAAACACCTCAAACAGCTCAAATGGTGGAAAAGCACATGAAACTGCGGGATAAGCATAGTGATAAGGATTTAGGGTTGCCTAAAACAAATTTTCTTAAGAGCGTTAGAGACTCTCAACCTGCCCTCTATGATGCTAAGGTTATGCTTACTCCCAATCATGATCCCCCATATAGTTCGTCCGATAAAGAATTGGATGAACTTGATTCTGCCAATAGAGAGAGATTTGATAAAAAAAATGAAGGACCCAAAGTGCATCAAACACAGAGTCATTGTTAAGCCCCATGATTATTATGAACAAAACCGAGTGACTGTTTTTGCACCTCAAACTAAGTTAACACCAGAACAGGTATTTTGGTCCTTAGACATTGAGAAAATAAAAGCTGAGGAAATTAAGGCCAAGACATCCCTAAAGTTAGCTGCCCCAACGGTGTATCCCCCCAATACACCGATGCACTTAGTTCAGTTGTCACTTCCCACGCAATGTAAAACTCTTATTAGCCTTTATGTCCTGTGTCAAATGTTTAATGATTTTGAAAAAACATGCAAAAAGAGAATCACACCAACGAGAATCACTGAGGGTGAACGTGGATTTGAGTTAATCAAAGAGCGTTACTTAACTGAAGTCATCCCATTTTTTAAACAAATCAAAGAACATTTTGAGAGTTTACGACAATCCCTTGATGGTGAGTTCAAAGAAATGAAAGAAGTGTTTAAAGATGTGGAACACGAGTGTAAACAAAAAGCAATAGATCTTCAGCACAGTGAAATTAACAGAAAAAATATTCTCATCATGAATGATAACTTGATTGCTAAATGTATTACACAAGATGTGTTTTACATTGCTACAGATTCTTCTCTTAATGCTTGTCGATTTCATGAAATGTCTATTGCTTTGAATAACCTTCACAATCGTGTTGTTCAGCTTGAGGGGGAGAATGTGAAATTGCTTGAAAAAATTCAAAATGATGATCATGAAAACATGGTCAAGCATCTTTCTAAACTAGAAGTTGATAATCTTAATTTACAATTAAAATATCAACATTTAGAAGAAAAATGAAAATATCAAAGGCCAAGACATCTTCTGATGCTCCGGAGTTTGATGCATATTTTGAATTAACAAAAAGGGATGGAATAATTCAAGCTCACACGAACACGATCAGGTTATTGAGGGCTCAAATTGCCCAATTGAAGTCTCCCATGAATGTTGTGATCAACTCCCATAAACCAATTTCTGCAGATTCTCATAATTTTCAACTTCAAAACACAATCAACTTACTTAAACATGAAAATGATTGTTTTCAAGCTGAAAATTCTAAAGTTAAACAACATTACAAAGAGTTATATGATTCTATCAAGATCACTCGTGATAAAACCAATGAAAAAATAACTTCTTTGCTTAATGAAATTGAGAATCTAAAGACAAAAGTGAAAGGGAAAATGCCGTTGAATGTAAGTGACAATATCAAGTCTGTGGTTTGTAATTGTAAAAAATATGCATGTGAGGCTGTTTTTAATCCTCTTCCCCTTAAGAACAATGAGCTAGTCCATAGTGATTATCTTTGACATCTTAAGAACTGCCTTGACATGACCTGTGAAACCATAGAAGAAGAAAGAATGGTAAGACCATCTGATAACACCCTATCGGATGTTTGCTTTCTTACTAAGCGGTCACAAGAGTTGTTAGAATATGCCATAGGTACATGTCCCAAGATTTCCAACATGCGTGATAAAATTGGCACATCCTCATCTAGGAATTTGAAAAAGCATGCTACTTTTGATAAACCCTTGGCTAGTTCGGTGAATAGCACATCGCCACCAAGAAACCAAACAACTGTGCAACAATCTAATGTTCCCATCGTCAATTCTACAGGAGTAATCAATTTCACTAAAGCTAGCGGGTCAAAGCCTAAAGGCAATACAAGGAATGATAGGACTTCGCCTGCTAAGAGTGATCAAGGGAAGAAAGTAGAAGACCACCTTAGGAACAATAAGATTGATTTGAATGAAAAGAATCGTGTTGATTCAAGTATTTGCGTTAAGCGTACTGTAATTAATTCGAATTCTAATGCGATTTGTAAGACTTTTAATGGATGTTTAATTTCTGGTAATCATGATGAATGTGTTGTGTCATCTTTGCAATCATCTTATAAATCCCCTGTTAAATCTGCTAAGGATAAAAATACTTGGAAAGCTACAGGAAAAGTTTTTAACAGTGTAGGATATCCGTGGAAACCTACTGGAAGAAAATTCACTCTAGGAAACCAGTGCCCATTGACTTACATACCCGACCCTAAGTCGTTAGAGGTTAAGAGATGGAAGGCTACTGGTAGAAGATTTCCTTTAGTGACCCAATGCCTTGATAGTAAGACAACAGTTTCCACTGGTATCGGTTCATCTGTAAGAACTAATGATAATACTGATCCTATATCTCTTAAGTATGCATGTGCTAACCTATTGGATCCCAATTACACTTGGGAATCCATGTTTTTCAGTTATCCATATATGTCTGGTTTCAAATGCAGGTCGTACAAATCGTCCTGTGGTATTTGGACTCAGGCTGCTCTAAACATATGACTGGGGATCGCTCTCGGCTCAGAAATTTTGTGAAAAAGTTTATCGGGACAGTTAGATTCGGTAACGACCACTTTGGAGCTATTATGGGGTATGGTGATTATGTGTTTGGTGATAGCGTGATTTCAAGAGTTTACTATGTGGAAGGACTTGGGCACAACTTATTCTCTGTTGGACAATTCTGTGATTCTGATCTCGAAGTGGCCTTCAGAAAACACACATGTTTCATTAGAGAATTGGACGGAGTTGATCTCCTTAAAGGAAGTCGTGGTACAAATTTGTATACCATCTCTATTGAAGACATGATGCGGTCCTCTCCCATTTTCTTACTTTCTAAGGCCTCAAAAAGCAAATCATGGTTATGGCATCGGCGTTTGAACCACTTGAACTTCGGCACCATAAACGATCATNAGTATGAAAAGGATCATCTCTGCTCATCATGTCAATTGGGTAAAAGCAAGAAACAAACTCATAAACCAAAACCCACCAACTCCAACACCGAAGTACTCCATACCCTTCACATGGATCTGTGTGGACCCATGAGAGTGCAAAGCTTCAATGGGAAAAGATACATTCTTGTTATTGTGGATGACTATTCAAGATTCACATGGGTGAAGTTTTTAAGATCTAAGGATGAAACTCCCGATATTATCATCAAAATCATCAAGCAATTGCAAGTAAGCCTCAACAAAACTGTTAGAATCATCCGCACAGACAATGGAACTGAGTTTGTTAACCAACAACTCACCAAATTCTACGAAAATGTCGGCATCAGTCATCAGAAGAGTATTCCTCGAACTCCTCAACAAAATGGAGTCGTTGAAAGAAGGAATCGCACACTAGTTGAAGCGGCTCGCACTATGCTGATATTTTCAAAAACACCAATGTTTCTATGGGCAGAAGCCATTGCTACTGCGTGTTACACTCAAAATCGGTCATTAATTCATCCTCTCCACAACAAGACACCGTATGAGCTGGTGCATCTCAAGAAGCCTGATCTCTCCTTTCTTCGTGTATTTGGTGCCCTGTGCTACCCAACTAACGAAAGTGAAGACTTAGGGAAGCTTAAAGCTAAAGCTGATATTGGGGTATTCGTCGGTTATGCAGCAGATCGAAAAGGGTACCAAATCTACAACAAAAGAACCCGACAAATCATGGAAACAATCCATGTCACGTTTGATGAGCTGACAGAGCATACGGCTTTAGGACACACCAGTTCTGGACCCTCACAAAACCTTTTATCTCCTGGACCATTAAGTTCGGGACTTGTACAGAACTCCAATCATGTTACTCTTTATGTTCCTCCCACGAGTGAAGACTTGAAAAAGTTATTTGATCAAATGTTTGATGAGTACTTTGAGTCACAGCCACATCATGAACCGGTAGAGCCAGCTGTTGAACCTAATATTATGGCTGTGAATGCACCTCATGATACAAATGGTCCTTCAGTCTCCATCTCTCTTGATCCGGAGGCACCAGAATGAAGCAACAATCAAATTGAATCAAATATACAATCATCTTCTGAACATCAAGGAGTTACTTCTGATAACACATGGGAAGTCAATCCTTTTGCATCACCTGAGGAAGAACCATTTGAAAATGTTTTTGCACCTGAATCCTCCAATGAAGCATCTTCCTCAGAAAACTCAAACAATGCAATATCAGTTCACTATCCTAAACCTCATGAACATCTCAGAAAATGGACAAATGATAACCCTATTGACAACATCATAGGAAACCCCTCAAGACCTGTATCCACCAGACAACAACTTGCCACTGATGCCTTATGGTGTTTCTTCAACTCAGTCTTATCTAAAGTCGAGCCCAAAGACTTCAAAGACGCCCTTACCAAGGTGTCTTTGTTCACCGCAATGCAAGAAGAAATCCATGAGTTTGATCGTCTTGATGTATGGGAATTAATAACACCACCTGATTGTGCGATGATCATTGCTCTCAAATGGATTTTCAAAGTTAAGCTTGATGAGCATGGGGATGTGTTGAAAAACAAGGCTCGTATAGTTGCAAAAGGATACAGTCAACAAGAGGGCATTGACTTTGAAGAATCATTTGCACCAGTCGCTCGTATTGAGGCCATTAGAATCTTTCTTGCCAATGCTACCAGCAGTAACATGATTGTGTATCAAATGGATGTTAAGACTGCCTTCTTGAACGGGGACTTAAAAGAGGTGGTTTATGTTTCTCAACCTGAAGGATTTGTGGACCCAGAAAGACCAAATCATGTATATCGCTTAAAGAATGCACTCTATGGTCTCAAACAGGCTCCTAGAGCATGGTACGACACACTTTCCAAGTTTCTTCTTGCAAATCGATTTACCAAGGGTGTAGTTGATCCTACCTTGTTCACTAGAAAGACTGGGAACAACCTCCTTCACGTTAAAATCTATGTTGATGATATCATCTTCGCATCGTCTGATTCCAAGGAATGTGATCACTTTGCTACAGAAATGACTTCCCGGTTTCAAATGTCTATGATGGGACAAATGTCTTTCTTCTTGGGGTGACAAGTTTCACAAAACCCGAGAGGCATCTTTATTAATCAAGCCAAGTATGCTAGTGACATCCTCAAGAAGTTTGGCTTTGATTCAAGTGACACCGTTGATACACCCATGGTTGAAAGATCCAAACTCGATGACGACTCAGCTGGTGTAACAGTTGACCAAACCAAATACAGAAGCATGATTGGATCTCTCATGTACCTCACAGCAAGTAGGCCAGACCTTCTTTTTGCCGTATGCATGTGCGCCAGATATCAATCCAAGCCCACCAAAAGCACTTGGAAGCTGTCAAGAGAATCTTCAGATATCTCCAAGGGACAATCCACATGGTTCTCTGGTACCCTAAAGATAATGCAATGGCTCTCACGGCCTACTTAGATGCTGATCATGCAGGGTGTCAAGACACTCGCAGAAGTACTTCCGGAGGTGCTCAATTCTTGGGTGAGAAACTTGTCAGCTGGTCATCCAAAATGCAGATGTGCACTTCAATATCATCCACAGAAGCGGAATATATAGCCATATCCTCGTGTTGTGCTCAAATTTTGTGGATGAGATCACAATTATCAGATTATGGGTATGATTTCAACAAAATCCCAATGTATTGTGATAACAAAAGTGCCATCGCCCTATGCTGCAACAATGTCCAGCACTCAAGAGCCAAGCATATAGACATTCGTCATCACTTCATCAGAGAACAAGTGGAGAAAGGGATAGTGGAAATCTACTTTGTGAGAACGGAGTTTCAGCTGGCTGACATATTCACAAAGGCTCTTTCTCGGGAAAGATTTCAGTTCATTCTCCCACGACTTGGAATGAAGAGCCTCACTCCAGAAACTCTTAAGGCTCTCCAATAAGAGAATGATGATTGAAGGATTGGCTTTACATATCCTTTGTACATATATTAAAACCAAAAAGAAAAATAGAAAAATATAAAACCCACAAAAACCTATAAAAGTAAAAAAAATAGAAAATACCAAAAAATTGTTTTTTATGGCATGTCTTCTGGCATCGATAACATTTACGGACCTAGAAATATCATTCAATAATGACACGGATCTTTAAATGAAGTTCGAACAGAAGTTCAAAATATTTTCAAAACATGCCTAAATGGCTTGTAGTCATTTCAGGCTACAACCCGGACTTCAAAATGATGGCTTGCTATTACTTCAGATAGCAACCCGTTTTTCAAATTGGGAAAACACGTCGTCAAAAAGAAGGTTGTTCCTTGTACCGGGTGAAGTTCACCTGGGCACGGATTACTTTATATCCGTGTTTCTTCGATTTAATGTACGTTTCAGTGCATTATTTCTTGATAAAGAAGAGAAATCTTCTTTTTATCGCCAAATACTTTCCCTTCTATGATTTTTCCGGAAAGTATTTGTGCAAAACTTGGTGGTACTATGAGATTTTGCTTGTAAATCAAATTGAATCTAAGTTTTGATAAAAATTTTCACTCAATCAATGACTATAATATTTTATGAAAATATTTCAGTTTTAACATCCGTCATTGATTGAGGGGGAGAGTGATTTCTCAAAATTTTATGTATCGTCAAAACTCTCCACACTTTGTACAAAAAGCTTGCAATAATACTATTTGTGATGGTTATGTGTCAGAATGGGAATATTTTCAAAGAGTTTTCGTTAAAACTTCAAACCTTTTGTAAACTCATCAAATCTGACACATAACAACCTCCCTCACAGATTGAGGGGGAGCAGAAAAAAATTCCTTTCATCAGAAAATATTAAAACTTACCGCATTTCTCTCCCAAACGTTTTCTAACTTATTTAAATCAATTGGGATCCAAAATCTCGAAAGATTTGAAATTTTTGATTGGGGGAGAGAATATGATTTAAAAAATCTGATATCAAACGTGATCTTTTGGACTCAATAATAGGCTCCCACATATGTGCTAAACTCTTTCGTATATCGATGCACATATTGAGGGGGAGCAAAAGGCGTTTGTGGAAGTAATACCAAAGACCGACCATTTATCTTTATGCATGGAGTTATAAGGATGGTTAAGGTTAGGTATGAGTTCCCATGATCCACCAGAACCGGAAAGATCTTCCCAGGGACAATCCATAGATAGATTAGAAGTCCTTAGGAATGATTGGAAAAAGGAGTAAAGTGAGAAAGGGAAGAGTGCGGACTGAGATAGAGCTAGGACTGGAACAAACCCAACAAGGTTCTAGTGGTGAAGTCTCGGTAAGCACTGAAGGGGTTGAAGAATGAAAAAGAAATGAAATGAGAAAGGGTGAAAAGAAATAGCCCTCCATATATTCAACCTTAGGGCAGAAACCGGGTTCAATTCATAAGCTACTGGTGGTTACTAAGGTAACACCGGTATTGAAGACAAGACGTCATGGACCCAGTGACGCACTGCACCAACCTTCCCAACCACTCAAGTTCTCTTAAAAGAGCTTGTTTCATTCTCACGGGGAACCCTGTGCAATGTATCGACCGCTCATTGCGAGCCATGTTGGTACCTAAAACAGGAGACGCCTCCCCAGTCTCCAGGAGCGGATCAAAACGCACTATTGAGTCTAGAGCCAAGAGATCATCCATAAATCTCGATAGGACACACTTCCAAATATGCTTATTGTTTCACACAATGTGGAAAATAAGATAAAATATTTAGAGTCCTACGCATTATCCTTGTGGTATTGCCAGAACATCCGAGTGATATGAAAATATTCACAATGAAGATGGAAATCCTTCTAGAGCGAACATCTTTCAAGCTCTTGGTAGGTGACATGTGAGATCCATCTTGGATCAATGATCAAGTGACAACTGGAAAGCAACAATGGTGCGATTCAACATTGAATCAAACTTGTTCCAGGATATGGATTGACGGATACTTTTGCAAAAACCTTTTAGTGTGCTCACAAACTAATTTTCGAGCACATTGATTGTGTACAATATTTCAAACAAAAGTATTTTTGATGGAAATGTGATTCAAAGCTTAAAACTCTCGTCGTGTCTCAAAATGTTTATCATATGACACGCGAGTGATTTCTATAAATCAATTTCTCATCAATCCGTGAATATTTATTCACCGATTCACTCTATCGTGCTGTCTGCTTTGAGACGTTCCGGTATGAGAACATGCTAAGTATGAAGATTCCGAAGTGGATTCTTTGGAAAATTCATTACTACAAGCTGGAAATTCCTGTCAAGGAGAGTCTTCTTTAAAAGAGACTCTACCTGATCACAGGTCGGTTTTCACAAAACCGGAGGGTAGTCTGTCCTCGCAGAACGAATGACAAAGCCATATTCGTTCTATATCTTTATTGCTAACTGTTTTATTTCAGGGACACATATAAAGATGGCGTTGATGGCTCGTATTTCCAGCTGAATCGGGTCAATCCATACCTCATGCTCACACATCCTCCTCACTATCAATGACGATGGGAGACTTGCTACAACAAATGTTGAGAGACTACCAACAACGTTTCCGCAACTCTGATGAAAAAGTCTCCTGATCCACAACTCTTATGTTAAGTCTCCTGATCCAGTAGGGTGTGAGCATGATGGTCCTTAAGTCACTACATCACATGAAGGCGTTACTACAATGGATGAGCTTGGAGATTTACTGTGGCTGATGATCTCAAAGAAGCTCAAAGATCACTCATCTCAAAGGAATCCAAAATCACAAGTTCATTTGCTTGAAGTACAAAGTGTGCAGAAAAGTGAAGAATCAGAACCTACGAGCTACAAAGACTTATGAATGCTTAAAGATCAAAGAGCTTAATTTCCAAGGTGACCTCGCTTAGGGGGAGATTGTTAGGAATACAAAGATTCCTATAGAAGACTCGGTCACCTAATTGATGTAATAGCATTTAAGTTAGCTCGTAGTTAGTTTATTAGTTAGTTAGATATTAGTTTAGTCTAAGTAACATCGTGGAAGAAGGACGGGTCTTTACCCACTGTATGCCTGATCCACAGCCCGGGTGTGGGCGTTTTTATGTTTCTTTGTAGCTTAGTATAAATACCCCTCTCCACATGTGGAGAGGGTTGGACCTTCATTCACTTAATCTAACCTTTCTAGTTTTTCTCTCATCCTCCCAAGGTTCCCATTTTTCTTTCTTTCTATTCTACTCCTATTCATACGCCAACACAACCACTAGTGCTTCATGTTTGTAACTTGATTATTATCCTACAACCAAGCACCCTAGCACCTCCCCCTAACCTACCTAGCACCAAAGCACCTCCAAGCACCCCAAACAAGGAGGTGGATCACCTCCTTGTCGACGCCTTGTCACCACCTCCCCTAAACCACCTCTCTCGGCAAACCACCACATAACCAGCCTATCTCAGCCCCCTACCTACACCATAGCTTCTCCTCGTCACCTCCTAGACCTACCACACCACCCCATAGCCTTGTTTACTCGACCTCCCCCCCTCAACACATGGCAGCACCTTTGTGTGCCCGCTACTCTATCGAGGACTATAAATACCCCCGAATCCTTTCCATTTCATTCCACACCTCTTCTTCTCTTTACCTCACATACATTCTGTAGTATAAGACCCATAGAAGTTGAGTATAGAAGCCCTTTCCCTGTCAAGTTGTGGCTTGGCCGAGAGAAGCACTAGAAACCCTAGAAAACCCTAGTTAGCCCTCATTAACCTTTCCCTAGTCAAGTAAGCCTTCATTTGGTATTATATAAGCTTTTGTTTAGTCCTAGGATAGTATTAGGATGCTTTAGATCACCTAGGATCCCTTGCCTAAGCCTTGAACACTAGAACTAGTTAGTTTTCTTTTTAAAACCCTAAATAGAGTCGAATACATGTTTACATGCTTTGAGCCCTTTCCATAAGCCCTAAGCTAGTTTAGGTAACTTAGATAAGCTAATATTAGTTAAACATAAGCTAGGAAACCTTTTTGTTTCATAATTATATAGTTTGCATGGAATTAGGACTAGTTTTGCAAAGTTTTCCATGCATAGGGGTATATATGGTAACTTTTTAAAAATATTAAGTGACATTTCTTATAAGTTATAAGTATAAGGACCCTTTTTGCAAAGTTATTAAACCCTAGGATGAAAAGTTAAATAGTTATAAAGCTTAAAAGGACTAGTTTTGCAAAAGTTATAAAGTTAAGGGTATAAAGGGTAAATATAGAAAACTTATAAGTCCAAGGGTCATTTATGTCATTTTCCTAAAATATATAAGTATAAGGAGTAATAGTGTTAAGTCTATATAGTTATAAACCTAAGTAATATAAGTATTCTAAAGTCTAGGGTAGATTTTGTAAATACATTAAACTTAAAGGTTATAAAATAAACTATTTTCATATATATAGCAAACCTATTTTTAAGTTAGAAGCATAACTTAATACTAGGGAACTTCATGTGAGGAGTACTATATGGATATTTCGTTTTGACTAGTCTGCTGGGTTTACGTTTTAAAGTGCCCTGGCTCCTCAAACGATTATTGCATATACTTCTGAATTATGATGGCTCGAACGGTGTTATGTTATAACTAAACCTTAATAACAACATAACTCAATAGTAAGGAGCTTCATGTGAGGAGTATTAACTTCTGAATTATTATGGCCCGAACGGTATTATGTTGGTAACATAATACAATAGTAGGGAGCTTCATGTGAGGAGTCTTATACTTCTGAATTATGATGGCCTGAACGGTGTTGTGTTGTATCTAAAACCCTAAAAACCCTAAGAATGATTACTTAAGAAACTTAAACTAAACAACTAAGAGTTGACATATCCCCACACCTACACCACACCAGGATACGTGAGTAAGGTTGTCTAGTTCCCGAGTCACTAATTACATCAATTAGATTTCCCTAAGCTCAGGTGAGTTTTCATAGCCTCACACCTTTTAAAAACGCTTTCTAAATGCTTTCCAAACCCTGTGAGGTGGTTACATGCTACTTGCTTTACTTTAAACCGAATACAATTCTTTTTCTTTGGTTGTTGCACGAGTAAACTATCTGTCACAACTACATAACTAAAATTCATGAATCTAATCGTTTGGGGTATTTTACCCACGCGAACGCGAATATAGTTGATAGATCTATTGGAGTTTGACAACTCCCGTTGGTATTCACATCTCTTTGGATGGTACCAATAAGTACTATATTTGAACCCACTGAAGGATTAACTTTGGCAAGTTATCCTTCCCATTCCCTCATGGTTGGGTCTGCAGCCCCCATGACCCTAATTGTTAACGTGTGGTTCATGAGCTTAGTGCAACATACCTCACTCTTGATAATTGTGCATGCATCACAATATCACACACACACAACATTTTCCCAGATGGGTGTAACAACGGAGCCCAGGGAACTTGTATTCACTAATACTTAAACCTATGATTCTCACTCAACACCTAGTGTTGACTTTTTAAGCATGTAATCTAGGTATCACTACTACGGAGTTATGGCAGAAGGAGGCACTAAACTCGGAGGACTTTCAAACCGGTTATCATTCAAACATAACCTATTACCTAGACTTTGGGACCTCAACATAAGTAAAAGTACATCTTTTACTGTAAAAACTTTGATATTTTGAGCAATGATAACCTATTTTCTAAAACGTCTCTTTTCGAGTCGTTTTTTATTACTGTAACAGTGATTCCATGAAGTAATACCCGAACCCTAAATCCGCTGCGAACTGTGAAAATGGGGGTGTTACATAACAAATTA
The DNA here is from genome assembly GCA_014162995.1 of Artemisia annua. Taxonomy (NCBI): domain Eukaryota; kingdom Viridiplantae; phylum Streptophyta; class Magnoliopsida; order Asterales; family Asteraceae; genus Artemisia; species Artemisia annua. The sequence goes on along the minus strand of LBNU01000713.1, from coordinate 77,393 downwards.
CTCATCTGGGTATTGGCGAATTTTTTTGATTATATGGGTACTGAACTTTAAATTTTGGACTTTTTGAGGTACTTTGTGATGTTTTTGCCCCTCGAATTATTAAAATTCCAGGGGCAAAATTGTCACAAAAATACCTCAAAAAATCCGAAATTGAAAGTTTAGTACCTCAAAAAGACCGAAATTAAAAGTTTAGTACTCGCAAGTATGATGATTTATAAAGTTATTATCCCAATACTAAATATAAAACAAGATTATTACTATATTTAAATACGAGAGAAACTCCATATTTAAAATACATAATTACTTTATTTATTTGATAATTATCTTGTCAATTAAGATTCATTCAACTTGTATTTAAATTAATCTTATAATTTATCCTATAAGAAAAAGATAAAAATTTAATATAAAACCAGATAATTACTATATTTAAATAAGAGATAAACTACACATTTAAAATACATAATTCCTTTATCTATTTAATATTATATTGTGAAAACAAGATAAATATCAAATCTCTTTTTTTCAACTGAAACCAAACAAACTAAACGTACCCCTTAAGGTGCCCTGTCACGAGTGGGCTCACTTTGGGCTCACCGGGTTTTTGGTTCATTCCAACTTAATTAAGTGTTCATTTATCCATAATTTTAGTTAAGCTCAATTGTTAATTAAGCTTATTACGTAAATGACCCAGTTAATATTTCTCTTATAATTAACTCTAACATATTTGTAAAATACAAATATATTCTTTAGGGTTTTCGTGCAATATTTGTTTGGCCCTTAGGTCTTATAAGAAATGACCATATAAGTCTGTATGTTTCGTCATGCACACACAATACCAACAAACTCCCACTTGTGAATGTCGGCAACACTCCCAAAACTTATATAAACGATGTCACCTATTTAACAACAATGCTACCGTTGCACCATTCTTATGAGTGTTTGTTTCATCAATGTAAACGAACTTATCATTACTAGTAAATGATCTTATGATTACAAGTCTGTTATTCCTTTGTTCAATACCTGTTAGCAAGGACATGATGAATCTTCCCATGCTACCATGTAATTTCTTGATCAAGAAATGATGTGATCACCAAAATAATCTCTAAGACTCGATTTTTGGGCATGGTCGCGTAGATACCAGATCATCTCAACAAGAGGCCACTAAAGTATTAACTTTATCCAATATAGGAACAAATCACTTCAACTATATCCACCTCCTGATGTGTGAATTGTAATATCTGAAGAACGATTTTAAAAGTAGTAGTTAAGATAGCGTTGAATGTAAAACAAGATAAAACTCCACACACACCACATAGTGCTATATATCAAGTCTAAGGATAATAGAATTAACCACGCAAGAAATTCACAATTCGACCATGTCCATGATGTGACATTTCCACTTCGGGCCATTCCAATATTCATCCAACTATGAATATCTTATAAATTAAATTTCGATCAAATCCTACTCTATAAGTAGTTTGTGCTTATATTATTTCCACAATATAAACAAGATCGACTATGAAATCTAGAATGAATATCGTATTACGCTTTTAAAATACTAAGCACTTAAAGAACATCATTCAGGGATCTAAACATGAAAATATTGAACACATAAATCAATAATGGATAATTCATATCTCCATATATTATTCATCGTGGAACTTATTCTTTAATGTTCCAATATCCTATATTAATGATCAAAATGTTGTAGACTTAATGACTTTCATTATTATCAATATAAATTTATTTAAAATTTAATTTGCCCTTTGTCATGCATTTTATCAATTTTGTGAATGCAATAACATTCTATTCTCAAACCTTGCTAGGGCTCATTATACTCTATTATAATCTTGTTTCTTCTATGCCACATATGATTTTCAAAAGAACGTATATGCTAGTTCACAGTTACGTTGGTTAGAACTAGAATAACACAAACTATTGATCAGATCAATTCTCATGTTACTACTTCGTCATCCTTAACCAAAGTTGCAGAATTTCTAACAAAAGTTCTAACTATATGAAATTAAAGAGTTTCAATCAACACTTTGTCGTCAAAACCTACTGGAAACACCGAAGACCTGGGAAGGCAACCCAATTGGGAGTCAGAGGATCCAAACTCGAACTGTCCTTTTACAATCTATTTTCTTAGTACTATAGAAAATAGAAGACCTGGGAAGGCAACCCAATTGAGAGTCAGAGGATCCAAACTCCAACTGTCCTTTTATAGTATGTTTTCTTAGTACTATAGAAAGACCTTTGGCAATCTATCCGTTAGTTAAATGTTATTTTAATATTTTAACATGAGGCTCATAGCTCCAAAATTAAAATAAAAATATCATCATTAACATTTAGACTGAAGCATTGTATCTTATATAACCATTGTCCTTAGATATTTGTATTTATATCATATACACTTACATATATGTAATTCTCGCTTTTGTTCCAACAAAATACATAGCATTAATAACTCTTAATTATCTACATGTTTATGATTCCTAATCATACATGTGGTATAAAGTGAAATTAACTGTTAGTAGATCAACAACTATTTTGATCTGATTTGTCAATCCTTTCTATGGTTCTTTCAATCCTATTTTGAAATTCTCATAGAATATTTTAAAATAATGAAATTTCATAATACAAAACACTGATACGATTATTTAATATCATTTATCCTCACTTAGATTTTAAAAGCCAAGCATAACAACTACCTTTTTATGTATTGTATTATTCTAAATCCTTCTCACAGCTAAATCAAACATTTGGACTTAAGAAGAAATTTCATTTTCACTTTATACATCCAATCGTCTCATTGATGTGGAAGACGAATCTTCTTTATCAACAATGAATAGAATTACAATCTAACTTACGGATATTTCTAAGTTCATCCCATTATCTCCATAATGTAGTCCTATTTATTCATCCACAATTAATTTCATAAATTAATTATATTATCTCCAAAGATAATCACATGAATACAATTTATGAACTTTTTAGCATACTTATATATCCATATATACATTCGTATGACCTGCTAGGTGACAACAAATATTCGTTTGTCTATTCAAACAACTTTTAGTTATTTTTGCTCCCGCTCAATTTTTGAGATCGTGGGGTATCTCAACAAGCTTCACCACTAAAATCAAATTTTATGATCAATAGGATTTGATTGACTTCTTTAGAGAATCATTCAACAAACCAGACTTCGGGAAACAATTTTGTACAGTTAATATTACCTTTTTTGGAAGCTTTCTTGAAGAAAACGGTTTCTAGAAGAGAAAAACATTTATAACACGATTTAAAACTCCCAGTTTATTTAATTGGCTTAGTAGATCAACTGCTATTTTGATCTCCCTTGTCAATCTTTTCTTTGGCCCTTTAATCCTATTTTGAACTTCTCATATAATCTTCAAAAATATTGAAATGTCATAATACAAAACACTGATACGATTACTTAAAATTATTTGTCCTCACTTAGATATTAAAAGCCAAGTCATCACAACTACCTTTTTCATGTATTGTATTATTCTAAATCCTTCTCACATCTAAATCAAACATTTAGACTTAAGAAGCGATTTCATTTTCACTTTATTTATCCAATCGTCTCATTGAAGTGGAAGACGAATCTTCTTTATCATCAAATGATAATCAAAAAAATGAAATCTCTACGATCATATCACAATTGACTTTCAAATAATCATATATTATTTAATTGGCTTTTAATGGCTAATTTAGTCAAACTAAATCTTTATACATATGTTACATATCTAAATTTCATGTCTAACATGAATCACATATTTAACATACACGCATACAATTTTCGATCTTTAATGAACAAGGAGCATCTCATGATTATTTTTATTTAAACTTGCTAATTTTATTTAAACTTGTGACATACAACAACACTTGTAGCATTCGAAGTTTAATAATTCTAGATTATCTTAAATTCTTTTTATCGATCATTAACTCTTAGTTAATAATTCATAGTTCATAACTATAAAAGAAGATTTAACAAGTCTACAATTATCACATAGATAAATCGAAAATTTATATTTGAGTAACTTTGATTAATCATATTAATCACACAATCAGATATTTAAGAGATGTCAAATGGATTCAAAAAGAACTAATAAGCATTCAAAATATTTATTAAAACCAAAATCCATCCAACCTAACTAATTTTAGATCCCCGTGCACGCACGGAGCTTTGGGTTTACTTTTTGTTAGATTAGCTTTAGGTTTAAAAATATGTCACGGGCCTTTGGTTATACTTTTAATATTGTTATGAAATATGATATGATATAAGGAACTTCATAAATATTGTGCAATAATAAATCCAAATATATTCTCCTTAAGATAAAACATAATATAATTAGTAAAAAACATTGTCCCAAACGAAAACAAACAGTATTTTCTATCCAAAATACTCAAGCAATTCAAAAAATTATGGTGTGGGAGGTAAAAAATAAGAACACTCACAATGATTGCAATCCTCCACTATACTTCTAAGTAAATATGGATCCATTTCCTCAATAGGCTCAAAGTATGGATGAACATCAACAACAAATGCATTTGCAAAACGACCAATATCTTTTTTGTCCGCACTTTCTCCTTGATCAGATTCAATTTTTTCCCTTTTAACAGCTTTCCCCGTATCTTCTCCTTTATCAGATTCATTTTTTCGCTTTTAACATCTTCCTTATCAGAATCAAAAGGCTTTAAGTTCCATATGCTTTGGTAGTTTTTTTCCCACTTCGTTCGAGCCTGACAAACGAAATTTTTTGAAGATAAAACTAATGGATTTTATTTTTAAAGACATAAATATAATTATAACAAAATTCAAAACATGTATTTATACCTCTTCTTCAGATGGACTGTTGCAAGCGTTTATTAAGCAAATACATTCAGCGCTTCTGTATTCACATTGACAATACCCATAATCACAATCATTGCCAGTTTCTTTTTTATATATCACTCTATCCACATTATTTTTTTCGGTGATTCCCATAGTAACAATAGATATTGTTAGAAACTCGTTATAATGGATTAGGGTGATTACTTTTTGTGTTTATATAGATGTAACTTAAATTTAAATTTAGAAAAAATATCGTGAAGATAACTATCGCTTTTTTGAGACAATATATTTCAAAATATAGAAAAGATATTGTTAAGATAATTATCGTTTTTAAATTTTTTCATTTCATATTTGTGATTGTATTTTAATAATTTTGATATATGTCACATTATAAAACACATAAAGAAACATGTTACTCTTATGTGATATTGGCCCTTAGCACATATATAAATAATAAAAAAAAAATCATGTGATGCACATTTGGGCCTGCACATCTAATGTTGTTAGATAATACATAAAAAATCATATTATGACATCCACTATGTTAGGTATTATTCATATTAAATTATTTTTGCATAGTAAACTTGAATTATTTATCTCTCATCAACAACGCTTTTTTTTTTATTTAAATACCTCATACCATCTAAAATCATAAAACACACACAAATGGTTACTAGAAAAAGATATTGTAATAAAAAAATAAGATCGCTGTACAAAATGGTGTTAACTCTGCTTTTGATTTTCTAATTTTTTAAGATGGTCTTGTCCATCTTGATCCTCTGATTTGTGTGTTCACACAAATTTTTTCTATTCAGTCTGTGCTTAAATGCTGCATCCGGGAGTGTTCGCTTAGTCGTGCAGTTCCCGTTCCTCAAAAATCTTGGCTGAAGACGGTTATTAGATTTTTTTGACATCCCTTGGTACCTTCCATCACATTTGGTAATATCGTGGTTTTGAAGCAAGTTTACTGGATTTAATTATTGGGCAAGGAGATGCTGCTGGTAAAAAAGATAAAGTTCAGATTTGATGATAGTGATGGATGTAAACATTCATATTATGTATGAGAAACATATTTTTGCAAGAAATACTTATCTATTGTCTATATCATGATAATATGCTTGTCAGAAACATAACATGCTATCAGAAACATAACCGTTAATGTATCAGAAATTTATTAACTTGCATAGCAATATCAGATACGCGTATTTTATCTCGTATTTCCAATTATCTTAACGTCCTCGAGAGGTGTATGTTTAGAAAGCTTGTCAAAAAAGAAAAAATTGGCCTGAACGTTGCTTACTTTAAATTTCGATTGGCTATCAATGTGTTGATTCTATATTTTTAGCAAAAATCTGTAATACGTTTAATATTTTTGTTAGATTAGTTTCAGGTTTAAAAATATATACATTAATTCAAGTTTGATTTCTGTTTGATTAGTTTTTTAGTACAATTTGGTCTTCAAACTCAGTAATTTTCAAGTAGACCATAGCTATGGATATCAAAAGAACTTTTATAATAAAATAGGCAATGAGTCCAATATATTTGTTGAAAATGCCACAACAAATGAGGTCGTCGATACTTAATTAACAAATCGTATATATGCATCAGAAACATTTCAGGCCTATTAGAAACTTAAACTTTATTGTATCAGAAATTGTTATGGTTATTTTAATAAAGGGTAGTGATATTCTTACAGATGACGTATGTTTTGTGTTAATGAATGTTGCAGGAATCTAATAATGACACTGTTTGTTTCAGTCAACATATTTTCTAGGCGGCTACTGTTTGATTTGATATGGTCGTCGGCAATAATGACTTGACTTTTATCATTATCGGGGTGTTGGTTTATACTTATCACATTTGTAGTTTTACATATGCGTAATATTTAACATTTACGTTTACAAATTGTCAATAAAATACAACTGTTAGTAATTATTAACTTTTTTAGGTATACTTTTCATTAAGTATACGGTAAAATTAAAAAACAAAAAACTTTGAAAAGTCAAATATGGATTTATATTTTGGGATGGAGGGAATAAAATTTGACATATACTTGCCCAGTCTATTCATATTTGCACAAATTCCTAAGCAAAATTATTAAATTATTTCTCATTTCTTCTCCTATTTAAACACCCTCTTTGATCCAACCTGGAAGCAAACTATTTTCTTTAATGCAAATAAAAACAATAGAGATAAGGAAAATGTATTGTAAAAAATGTAATAAAAAAATGTTTGCAAATGGTGTTAAGTCTGCTTTTGATATCTTCACCATAGGGTACTTTTCCGTTAATTCAGGTATAATTATGTTTTTTCGTATTTTTTGATTTGTTTATATTGAAGGCATGATCGGAGCGAAATTCGATCCTTCCGACATCGAGTTACGGGAAACATATTCCTTTTCAGTTCAGATTTGATGATACTAGAGATGGCACAGTGCCTGAGTACTTTTACCACGTTTTGGAAATCAATTGGTGAGGAACATGTTTCGAAATCTGTAATGAGATTGTAAAATTGAAAGAAGTATATAAAAAGATTTACATTAATTTAATTTTTCTTAGATTACTTTTTTAAATGTTTTTTTGTACTTTTGTACTTCAATTTAAGTTTGTTTTGTACACAACTTAATTTCATAATCTTACACACATTCAGTCATTCTTTCACTCTAAACAAAATACGGTGTTTGTTTTTCTTTTTGATTGCCTTTGTGCCAACTTGAAATGTTGGAGTTGATGAATCTTTCAAGTCGATTGCTATAACATAAACACTTGAATTCTAACTCAACAAAAAAAGAACACAAAGTATTTGGGTTTATTTTTTTAGATTGTTTTTGTTTGAAAAAATATACATATTTTCATTCATTTTAGTACGGGGTTTTGGGTTTAATTTTTGTTAGATTGGTCGTAGGTGTTTAAAGTTTAAAATTATATATCAAAAATAATACGACCTGTTTTTAGTTATCGTTGACCTCATTTATTTTTTGTAATTTATGAAAAAAAATTATAAAGTCGGCCTCGTATTGGGTCTCTATGGGCTGTAAGGTGATCGCTTGGGCCTCCACAAACGTTGTGTTTTACTAAGTTAAATTGAAACAGTCATTTTACTTCTCTTCAACAACTAACAAATTATTTTTATTTAAATACCCTTTATTATCTGATTTTACATCGATCCACTCACTATAATTCAAATCAAAAAACACACACACATGGCTATCATAAAAGTATATATATAAAAAAAAAGATAATGAGATCATTGTACAAAATGGTGTTAATTCTGCTTTTGATTTAGTCAATTACGCAATATTGAGTTGGCCATTTCGATTATCTGATTTGTCTGCTCCCACAGGTATTTTGTCTTCATTTTGTGCTAATATGCTTGATCGGGGGTTGTTCGCTGAGTTGTGCAGTTCCCATTCCTCAAGAAATTTGACTGAAGACATTTACAACAAAGAATAATTTTTTTATGATTTTTCCCTTTCTTCTATTTTGTTGTAGAATCAGTTTTAATTACTTCAAGAGCTTGTAGAAGCCAAAGGGTCAAACTCAATATCCCAAAAAAATGATCCTACATCTCGAGAGGCTGGCATGCGTGAAAAGATCGCTTTTGTTGAGAGGCTCAATTGCATGACAGAAACCGCTGTTTATAAGAGGGGCTATGTTTTGTCGTAGAATCAGTTTCTTTCCAGAAATGTAACGTGATTATCAATATAGCATGTTTATCAGAAAGGCAATATATTTATCAGAAAGCTAACATTTTTATCACAAAATTTGTATTTAATGTATCAGAAATGCATCAGTTTGTATAGCAATGTCACAAGCGAAAATTTTAATATACGAAAACGATTAGTAATGTGGCTAACAGTTTTTATTAGAAACATAATATTTTTATTATAATCGTATGTTTTAGTTCGTTAGAAACGTAAAAGTTTGCATTTAATGTATCAGAAACGTATTATAGCTAACGTATGAACGATTATGATCGTTGCTATCCATACACTTCAAATCTCAAACATATATCAATGAAGACTAATATGTTTTTTAAAAGATTCTATAGTATGCACAATGTTATCAGAAAGTTTGTTTACGGCTAAATATTAGAAGAAAATTCTCAAACAATCAAGGTATATCACATTGTTTGATTATTTTGATACAAATATCCATTTAATCGCTCTATACCATAATTATATTTATCAAAAATGTTGCAGGAATCTAATGATGACATTGTTTGCTTTAGACTGCACGTTTTGTAGGCGGCTACTACTTTGATTTGATATGGTTGTCAGCTGCAATGACTTGACAGTCATTATTACTTATGTGACTAACCATGGTAAAAATATTTCAAGAGTGGATAAAATATAGCACACTCTCATTTTTGATCCGCACACTTTGATGTACAATCTTAAAAAGCAGCATATGATAAATGTACAACTGCTTAAAGCATACTTTGGAGTGTGCAAATCAAAAATAGGAGTGTGCAAATCATTAACAAATGCCCTAATGCGGCACATTTTTTTATGTATGGGGAAAATGCTAATTTTATTTTATTTATTTTTTTTAAATAATTGAATTTCATTATACACTTCGACCACGCTAGTCTTAAATAACAAAATTACTATAGTACTTTTTATTATATTGAATTTACACATATCTCTAGGTAAAATTATTAAATTCTTTCTTTGTCTATATATTAGACTAGTCCTTAATTTGGCTTCAACTACACATATTTTTCTTCTATATAAACACTCTTTTGTATCAAATCTAAAACCAAACTATTTTCGCACACTCTTTTGTATCAAATCTAAAACCAAACTATTTTTCTCCTACAAATACAAACAGAATCAATGAAGAGAAGGAAAATATATCTCAAAACATGTAATCCAAAAATGGTTACAAATGGTGTTAACTCTGCTTTTGATTATAAAGATAGGGTGTACGGAGTAAAATCCGATCCATCAGACGTCGAGTTGTGGCAAAAATATTCCTTTACAGTTCAGATTTGATAAATCTTTAATCATGGTGGAAATCGATTGATGAGAAACATGTTAAGGGTTGAAAAATAAGGTTGAGGAAATGAAGAAGGTGAATGATAAGTGTTTGAGGAAGGCTAGGAGGGTTTATGAGAAGAGGGTTCAGCAGATTTTGGAAAAATCGAAGAAGTATATAAAAATCTTGGAAAGCTTCTTGGCGGATAATTAAAAAAATAAATACATGTGATTTTTGTGTGTACATTGTTTTTTTCTTTTTCTTTTTTTTTTTTTTTTTTTTTTTTTTTTTTTTTTTTTTTTTTTTTTTTTTTTTTTTTTTGTTTTTTTGTTTTTGGTGTTGGTAATTGCATAATTTTAAATTTCAGGTTTGATGATAACGTACAATGTAATCATTTAGTTGAGGAAAATTAAATTTGTGAGATGTATCTTATAAGAAATGCTTGTTCATTTTTTAAGTTCAATTTGTTGATAATGCTACTCTATTTGTCATAGATCTTTGCACACTACATATGTTAAGTGGAAATGTTAATATTTAAGATATACATTTAATTATATAATCATATCCAAAATAACATATCATAAATGTATAAGGCTTCAGCAACATTTTAGATTAACCAAAAACAATTGAAAAAAATAAGACTATTTATTCTTAGTATACCTTTCTGTTTCGCTTTTGTCATGTGGGCATTGGCAAGTTCCTTTACACACAGGGCAACAACAAAACTCTTCCATCATCATACTTTTAAGAATATATAGATCTATATAATCGCCATCTAAATAATTTATGTAATTGCAAAGTTCACATACACCAGTTTCTTCCGTTAAAGTATGAAGTATATGAATATCCTTTGTCGTTTTTTTCATTTTTGACTTTAAATATTCAAGATCAGTAATTGCAACATCTTCATCATCCGATTTTTTTCTCTTGTTAGTGCCATCTACGTTTGGGATAGTGCCATCATTTATTGTAATAGGCAGATCAATATTGTCTGATGAATCACCCTTATCATCTTTCGCTAATTCTTTGTCGTCAATAACTATATCCTTTCGAACTCTTTATCAAATCACCATCTTACAAAACGTGTCTGCGTAAAATTAAACAATGAAGAAAAGTAATCATTAATCATATTCAATCGATATTGAAAAAATAAAATATTAAACAAACCTTGATGTTTTGAAATCGACTAAACTTTTCTATGCGAATGAATTAGGGTTAAGAGGTGGTGCGTTTATATAGGTATATATTATTATGTAAATTATTACGTAAATTTTTTTTATTAACAGTATCTTAAAACGCGTGGATACAGTTATTAAGTTAAAGTAGACTATAATCTATTGCGATTAATTTAGTGAGAAAACATATGTGTCACAAATGTGAAATTCTAAAGTTACAAAAACTTGGAAGGACCTGCTTGTAATATAATAAAAGATTACCCCTTGGCCCTAGAGATCATAAAGCACTCTTTTTATTTTTCACCGAGTACCAACCAATAACGCAAAACATTTACAAAATGTCCACATCAAAGATCGAAATAAATACAAACAAAAAAATCACCCTTCGTTTGGACTTCTTCAGATGAATCAGATGAACATTCTCATATGAGGAAAAAAAACTAAAAATGGTTGGCTTAATCGAGAAAGATTCAAATGGTGAAATTATTGAAAATTTGTGTGAAGAAATCACGGAATATCATAAATTTAGTATTCAGCTTTTGGAGCAATATGCTTTGGTCCAGAAAAGAATTAAGAAGAAAATGAAACAGCTGCAGGAGAACTTAATATGAATTATGTTTTTCCTCCTTTTTATTTTCTTTTTACATCTATATGTAATATATATGATGTATATTCTTGTAATATATATTATGTTTATGTTTGTTCCAGTTTTTTTAACTATATTTTTTAGTTTATTCAGAAATGGTCTACACATGTTTTTTAAGATGCAAAATGTGTAGGTAGTCAATTCTCATGCATTAGATATTTTTTATCAACAACAATAAACATCAGAAACAATGAAAATATAAGCATCAGAAATTAAAAAAAAAAACTTAAACAAAATAAAACTAAAAAACACCAAATTATTCAGAAAAATTCCCATTGTCATCATATGGGTCATTATCATTGTCACTATTTCCGTTTACACCGCCATCCCTATCTGACACATCGTTATCAGAATCACGATCAAAACCATCATTTGATTTAACATCATCACTATCATTATCAGAAGTTGCATTGTAAAAAATATTGGTTTCATCAACTTCATCAGTTTCTTCCCACCAATTCTGAAAGACAAATTGGTCATCTTTAGCTTGATTATGGCCGGACAAACATTTCCATTGAGACCATCGTCTTTCAAACCAATAGTACTCTTTTTCCTCTATTGTTGGGTATTCAGCATGCACAATATAGAGATCAACGTTTTCACCATTATTTTCTTTTGAATAAAGCTCGGAAATCTGGCTATTATCTGATAAAGGTTTGAAAGAATAGATTGTTCCAAAATGCTCATGTTTGCCAGGGACACGGTAGAAAAGAGATTCAATATCTGAGTATTGAGTCATGTTACTCTTAAAGTAGTCGAGCAATTCATCTTTTGTACTTTTAAAAAGATTTATAGCAGGAACAATTTGCTTTGTACCACCCTAATAAAATCTATGTTTATTGTCAGTGACCATTCGTCCACAATGGTTAACACATATCTTAACTATACGTGATGGATACACCTCGCGAATCCTACAAAATTTAGAGTATATTAATTAGTAAACAAAATAGACATCGCCAATAATCTGATAGTTACATGTATTTTTTTTTTGAACAAAGAGACATATAATTTCTTACTCTTCGTCAATGATGGGAATGTTGCTGTTGACTGATTCGTTGATAGACATTTTGAACACGTTATGTTTAAGTTTAATGTCTTGACACAAGTATTTATAACAATGCTATGACATGGTATTGAAAAGTGTTTAGACCATTTTAATGCTGACTATGTGTATTGAATCGATTAATATACACGAATTAAATAATTGAATATGACAAATAATACAAAAGTCTTGGGAAACATAGTTGCAAATATTAATTCAAGTGATACATACAATAATATCAACACTTGTTTTTATATGTCCAACTTTAATACCAATCAAATTTGTGTGTGCATTCAAGATGAAGAAAAAATGAATTATTGGATGCAAAGCAATAATTTAATAATAGTTTAAAATTCAACGAAAAATAACCTAGGCTGTAATCAGAATCTTCCAACATTGAATCATTAAAAATATTATAGCATACGAAATGAATTACAAACAATTATAATCTTGAATTTGTTTTTTAACATCCTTTATCCGTTGTTGATACTCTATGACATGTTTCTTTCGTCGTTCAATTGCCTCTTCATCGATTGCGATATTTGCTTCCAACTTTGCTATCATTTTTGTATACTGATCGATCAATAGCATCTCGATGGCGAATTTCCCAGAGTTGCTTATATCCCAAATATTTTGTGACACACCATAAAATTCATATGGGTTCTTTTTAGAATTCAATGAAGATTCTTTGGGTGGTGAAACACTCCTTGGACGTTTGTTTGACGACTCCGATGACGAAGATTCCATTGAAAATATTTTTTTAAACGAAAGTAGAAAATGATATGGATGTATAACTCCTTTTTGAGTTTGAGTTACTATTTATAGATGATGAAAAATTGTGACGATACGTTTTAAGATGGTGATATGTTGTGACGTTTGGCATATTTTTACAATATATATATAATTCTTCCAATTTGTAATCTATAATAAATATATTTAATATTTAAACAAAATAATTTGTACCATATTTATCTGTTACTATAGAATAGCATATACTATAGTATATATTAACAAAATATTAGCATACAATAGATAAGAAAGGAATGATATTTATTTGATTTAAATATAAAGTATATTCACATGGAAATGATAGTCAAAATTCATATCTTTTAATTTGAGAAATTGAAATGCAACAGAAAAACATATGATGTAACCAAAAGTCCACGAGCATCAAATCATAAAGAGAACATTAAGAAATATTATTGCATACAAAAGAAATTACAAATTAACTTTTAAAACTATCCATTTGTTTTTTAGCTTCCTTTATCCCCTCTTGATACTCAATTATTTCATTCCTTCGTTGGGCAATTGAGTCTTCACATTCCAATATTGTTTGTTCGTCACGTGCATTTTTTGCTTCCAACAATCGTATTGCTTTCATATGGCGATCAATATATATTATCGGTAGAAAAATCCTTTTTGGTGGATTTGACGAAGGTTCTTTTGGTGGGGAAACACTTCTTGGGCGTTTGTTTGACGATTTTGATGGGGGAAAAAACTCATGACCCATTGGAATGTTTTTTTGTCCTACGAAGGTAGACAAGGGTTTGTAGTTGTGTGATTTCTTTTGAGATTGAATTCGGTTTTATAGATGGCGAAAAGTTGTATATTCTATAACAAATATATTTTAAATTAAAACAAAATATAGTATGCCATATATATCTATTAATAATATAGAATAGGATATAAAAGAATTATATTTTTTGATTTAAATATAGAGTATATCCACACGGGAATCATAGTCCAAACTCATTTCTTTTAGTATAAGTTATATCAATATCAGAATCATAATAAAAATTCATATGTATTAGTATTTTATATATATATATATTTACACACACCTACCAAACAATATTAAGTCATATTCGACATAATACAAACATTTTTTTTGCTATGGACTTTCTCGCTCAATTTTTTCGGGTACTGCTGTAATGTTCCGAGCAGTAACTACGTTACTTTATGGAATGCGCTCCATATGATAGGGGCGGCATCGATTGGACTCCCCTTTTTTGGCGTTTGTGTCGTTATATTTCTGTGCCAATATAAATCTAACTTAGGGTTTCCTTAGCGCTTTAACTTCTATTCTTTGTGTTGTGGTCATTAGATTATCAATCGCAATAATGCTATTATGTCGAATTAACTGCACTCATATACCCTATTTTTATAGACTTTCTTGCGTGGTAAAAACAATGTATATGGCTAAACTCAATTTCAGCTTTATTCATAATTATAGATTGCTCCTACCACGAGTTGAGATGCTTGAAGTATATCAAACTCTGTGGTATGAGATTAAACATTAGAGGCACCACTACAAGGTTAGAGAAGATGGCACATGTGGTATCTTTTTTTGATTTGCCAGAGACGTTCATAAAAGGTGGATAACAATTATATTATGGTTTATGAATCGGTTAGTGTGGTCACTTCAAATTAACCGTATTCCAATACATATAGCAGCCCTATTGCTTCTTAACTACTATTTAGGGAGATAGGGCTTAACGCCGTGTTTGTCTGGTGCTGAAATAATCAGCTAGATAAATATTTGCGCTTTAGAATCGTGCATTCTAGACATCAAAATTAGGACGAACACTAGCCAAGGAGCCCAGGGATATGGTCCTCTCTGTCCCTCTTCCCTTGCGACGTCTTCCTCTGGACTTCCAGTGTCACCGTTTCTTATCGTCCGTTTCCAGAGGAACTGCTTGAGGAAGAATCGCTTCTTTTGCGGCGCTTTGCGCCGTTTTTCAGTCGGAGTTCCGAGCTAGAAGGGGCCTTTCACTTGGGAAAATCGTTTCCCAGATTTGTCGTAAGCTCTTCTTGCTTCCATATCTAAAGAGCCCTTCGCTGGTGAGTGCCTTGGATCCCGACTCTAATCGTGGAATCTGTGACTACCTAATAGCTAGAGAATAATGCGTGGTGCGTCAGCCCCTATGATTACCCTCGTAATTCCTCTCTAAGTACTGCTCCCATGAGATCGCTGAGATTAAACGGTGTAATCCGCGAATGTCTAGAGTGGTCACATTCGGTGGCGTGCCTCTCTATTATGCTCTGTGCGCTATTTCTCTATCGGAAAAGGCATGTGCATCCGCGGTAAGGATGATGTTCCATGAAGTTAAAACACCTGAGCGTTGTAATAACCTACAGGGTAATGGTACACATCGACCATCATTTGATCCCCTTCTTGACTCCTCTTGCAGGAGATTTTGATTTCCAATGTATCGAATAATATCAGTCGTGATTATGCCGAAATTTTATAACGCATTGCTTCATGATCTCATTCGTTTATTCGCAGCCGCATGTAGATATGTTTTCTTCTAATTGAACCATACCTCCTCGTCTTTGTCAAGTTGCGCCTGCGGATACTGTGCGTGTCCACAGCAGTTGCCGTCTGATTTGAGTGAAGTGTGGTTAATGGAAGAGTACGCATCGAAGATTCCTCATTGATTTGGGACACGTGGTGGTTTGAGTTGTTGCAGCGGGTAACTCCACTGTTGGGATGATTGGGGTTGATTCCAATTCTTGGATGATCAGGCGCACGGTTGTCCAGTGGTTTGCCTAAGGGTCAGATCTGGGTAGATTTCCTCCTTGGAGGGTCACCGCGTGTCTTGTCCCATCTGCGGAGTCAGCTGGCCGTTTGCGTTTTTGTGTTCGTCATCCTAAAATGTTCTTAGTGTAGGTTCCCCATGGATGCTACCATCTCTTGTTGATTACAAAGTTAGAGATGCGTTATTTCCTTAGTTTGTTCCGTTAATCGTACCAAATTAGATGATATCATTGCTTGGGGTACCTGCGCACTTATGTAAAGCACAAATAGCGTAATCAGAAGCAATACTCGAGGGATTGTCTCCCCCGAATTACTATCCTCCGGACGTGAGAGTAAGTATTCGAATTTTAGCTTGAAGAGTTTTAGGCTTGTACAATTCGTACCATACTACGACCCGAGGCTTAATGATGCCTATTTTTAATGTCTATATACACGTAACCGATAAGGTTTCGTCTCCTCACCTCTTCGGCAAGATAATTTGGTCCGATAATATCCAGCATATAAATTGGGGTCTAATATACTCCTTTATATTAGGAGATATCCCCCTGTATCTAATCCATTAACTAACTTTGGGCCTTGGCCCTAATGATGGTGGCCCCAAAACTTCTAATGGCTTAGAAATCCCAGACTTAATTGATCTAATAACGGCCCGCTCGTTGAAGAGGAGTAGGGCTATAAGTGTTATCGCTATTTTGTTTACTATATTCGGGATCAGTACCGAGTGGAGAATATACGTCATCACCGACACACAAACTTTGACCACCAAATCCGTCGAACACATTGAACAAAAAGATAATAAATAAATAAAATAAGCTCTAAAAGACATAAACATATAAAAAGCATAACATCAATCTTACTGATTTTATAGCATTGTGAACTAATGTATTGATCAAGTGTAAAGGGTTGTTTGATAATGCCTTTGACCTACATATCATCTATACTAACTAATAAAAATACCAGAAAGAAGTAATTTATACAAGTGCGAGCCTTTAAAGCAGAGAGCATTAAATAAATTAAAATTAATATACACCTTTAAAATCCTTATTTAGTACACAAAATGTACAAAGTACTCTAATGCGATACTCCTACTTGGTCTAACTAAACTCACAATGACAAAGTCAAACAAAAAATATACCGCTCCCTTTTGGTTTACATTTTGGTAAGGATAATTGAATACCATATAAAAACACATTCTTACACAAGAAAGACCATCTTTCAAAAAATGATTTGCAAATCATAATTCAGTTTCATCTTCCAACAAGTTGTCAAAATCACCATGCCTTTCTTCCATACTGCTTTATAATTTGGTTCAGTATTTCATTTCATTCGAACACAAATGTGCATATTGCATATAAAAAAAACCATCCCAAAAATAACCTACCAATTGGTTCATATATGAATTTGGCGGCATTCAGAGTGGATATTATCATAAATTCACATCCCCTAAGGCGAGTCGAATCCACATCAATGAGGTTTTTTTTCCCTTTTCTAATAGGTTCTCAATCTGCTCTCTTAATTTTGTTATTGTTCTTATGAGTGAAATTTTTTTTGTAACAAATCGTTTGTTAATAATGGGTAGCTATTGATTGAGAGTGGAGACAAAGGCTACCCAATGTCGATGAGTTAAGGAAATAGGTAGCTATTGTTAGATTGAAATGGCATTCAAAAGCTAGCCAAAATCTTCATTTGTTATAGGTAGCTATTGGGTAGAGGAAAATATGAATTGCTTAAATTATTGATTCATTGAATTTTTGAATTTTGTAGTGTACATATAGTTATTTCTTATTGCAGGCATAGTATGTTAGAAACTAGAGAGACGAGTGTAAGCGACGAAGACCTCATATAATCTCGAGTTTGTTGACAATGGTTGTGGCTCACAACCATTGGTATGTAGGAGGATGAAATGAATTATGAAACCAAGATTGATTTTTCATTGCATCTACAGATTTAATTGAATCGTGGTTTAAACTATTTTTGCATTTATAATTTATGCTCAATGTTGTTATCTTGTTGGGAATGTTAAAAGGTCGAGTTTGGCCGTTACTGTAATAGTCTAATTTCCAGATGTTTTAATGGAATGGTGAATCAAATACTTTGATATCCTCTAGAGAGAGTCAGATCGCTATTAATATTTCCATAGCCATGATATAAAAGCAATTTTGAACACGAGTAATATAGATATCTTCTCCTTTAAACTTATTATAATTTACATGTTATACTAATTTTGTATAGGTTAAATTTGTAATGGGAATATTAATCAGATTTGTCTAAAAGCTTTTATCACTCTGCCATTTGGTATAGGGATATAGAATTTTTTTGTTATAATCTCATGATTAATTACCTTATTTTAATTTCAGTTTATATAATTTGTTTAATGGATTGAATTATATATGCTTGTGATATAAGATTACTTGACCAAGGAAAGATTTACGCTTGCGCTCTCATAAAAGTTGTGTGGTGTCGCTCAACATGGTATTCATTTCAATTCATAATTCGTCAGTCCTCTTTTCATTACGGTCCTAATAATCACTCGAACTCTTAACTCATTCATATCCTGATGAATAAAGGTATGTATTTAATTATGTAATTTTTTTTAAAAAGTGGTATAATACTAATTTGCGTATGTATGTAAGCTAATACCTTCTTTTTTGATTTATTTTCAACATGTAGTTATAAAAGATGTTGTCTTCTGTTAATTATACGTGATCCAACACATAAATCATGTTTTTATGTGGTATTGTTGTTATTGTGGGAATATTAATTATATATATTTAGGGTAGGGTTATTAGAAGAATAACAGGAGTTTTCGGGTATGTCAATAAGATAGTAGATAGTCTAAGGGTACGACTGAAATGTATTTGGGTTGCATTCAAAAAGCAACGTTATATTCAATGTTACATACTTGGACATAGTTGCAAACAAATTTATTGCTTTTCTCTGTTTAATATGCATCTTGCCAATCTCGATTTAGATAAATTTACAATGTTTAATCTATGCTAGTCTTCATTACAGTTTATACACTTGCCATCTAATGACAGTTCATGCGATCCATTATAAAATTTGGCTTATTTAACAACTATCGGTATAGTTAGTGCAATTGCAGGTTATTGATTTGTTGTCCATTTATAGTCTGCAGTCCTAACAATCATATTTTTTAAGTTCCACATCATACATCTAAATAATGTTTTTAATTCAAAAATAAGAGATTTGTATATCGATTTGCAAAATATGTCCTCAGAAAAGAAATACTTTTGATTGAAATTTGCCTGAATTCATAAGATAATAGTTATATGATTGTTTAAGAACCCTCTATATTTATCTCTTGCACACTAATAATCCTCAGGTATCGTACCACCGAAAGGTTGGAGCCAACCTATATATAATATTTTTTTATTTATATTTGAAAGCTAATTGTATTTACTCAGGTTGGTCATTGAAAGTTATGTGGTGCTGCTACTGCTGTTATTTGTTAATATATTGACGAGTTAAGTTTAATGAGCACTCTTCTTAGATGTTATTAAAAACCTAATTTCAGTTTATGAAGATATCTTATGTCCATTCCTTTTACGGTCTCTAGAAATAACATCTGTTTTTGGAATCTTAATCGGTGTTTAGCAGGGATAAAGTGTATCCAACAATGAGTTGAACGCAAAGTGGTAAATGTATGTTATCACCCACATTAATCCTTTTTTAATTTTTGTTTTGTTGTGTTGAATTTAGGATATAAGAATTATCACATTTATTATTAATTTTTTTAAACATCTTGATGAAATTTTTGCTTTGTTAGATGTGAATTTTAGAGTATTATAAACATAACTTGCTACCATATAAATGTGTTTTTAGCTCAATAATTTGATCAATAATATATCAAGCACATATCTCTAACATTTTGGAGAGACAGTTACAAATTATTTTGTTAGTTCCCTGTTCAGTTTAGATATGAGTGTTGGTCCATCCTTATGCATGATGATGATCTTTATGGGTAATAAAAATTTCATGCACTTATATCTATTAAGCAAATACTATTTAGAAATCTACTCTGGTCTAGATCTTTAAATGTGTTACTAAGGATTGACAATGGTAAGTGGATATAGTTTGTAGGCTATTTATAGTTAATAGGATGTTAACTTTTAGAACTCCATGATCTCTCACTACAAGGCGGTTAAGGAAATCCTGCATAATAGCCATAATCATATGGTATTATGGTTAGCTAAAGTGCTGCCATCTCTTATGTATGTTGGATAGAGTCTGGAATGGAGTTTTTTTTCATAATCATACCAGTGGTGCGAGTATTGTGATATTTGGATTATCTATATGAACTCAAACTATTGAGAAGTGCGTTTATGGGGATTTCCAATAGAGATATCTATGTAGGAGTTACTTCAAATAATTTTACCTAAATGAAGTAGGGCTTAATCAATGAATCCATAAACACCCCTTATATAGGGACGAGTTGAAGATACAGCTATAGAGCAGTACAACGCAGTTATTCAAAATAACTTCACAACAGGGTATGTGTGTAATTTTTGAAAGAACGAAAAATTCGAAATACATTAACGCAAACACATATGTGTCTGGATTGGTGTTATGTATTTGTACCTTTTTTTGCAGGTTGCTGGCCTGTTGAACAAAATGCAACTTGCACCTCTGAACAATACAAAATGTCGCTTCTGGAGGATATTCAACCCTACTACTTGTCAATTTTTATTCCCAGTTGTCTGTAACCCCGATTGAGAGATAACACAAATATATTGGTCGTTTTTGCATACTTTTTCTTATTTAGGGCACTCTTCCTCACGCTTCATTTATTGTACACAAATTCACGTTATTTGCTGGTATATGTTTTTGTATCATGTGAGTGGTAATTAATAATTTTTTATTACAATACCCCACCCCCACGGATTTTTGTCCCAATACAATACTTATCTGCTGCCAAAAACGCAGGTAAATTTATTCTACATAATGGTAAATTTCTGTTTCTGAATGCATATCTTTTTTTCACAGTCCAACGCCTCCCCCCTTTATATATATATATATATATATATATATTTATATAATATACATATATATATATACATAATATATATATATATATATATATATTATATATAATATAATAAATATATATATATATATATTATATAAAATATAATATTATATTAAATAAATTGGTCTTTATAAACTTACTGCTAAATTGAAGGGTTTATATTATAAAGGAAAATTATTTTTACAAAAGATTTATAATATATGTTATCACTTCATATATAAAAATGTATAATATAAATCATTTTTTAAATCTTAAAGTTTGGATATTGATCACAAATGATGATAATATTTAATGACATCTATATATATTTTAGAATATATGTTTACTTATATGTGAAATATGTTAAAAAAAAACTCAGTATACTAAAACTACTTTGATTTAAATTTTTTTTATTGATGTCACATAAATAAAAACTTCATTCTGATGTGTGTCGATTTTCAATTATTAGTGGTTTATAAGTTGACCCTAATTGTAATTATTACTCCTTTAGTCTTCTCTTATGTGTTTGTTATCACATTCATTATTTAAATAATGTTTATCTTTAAACACATTGTTTAAAGTAACAACTCTTTCTCTTTTTTAAAATTTACAGTTTGGATATGTTACTTTAGATGCACATTTTCACAATCGATGATAAATTTAGTGACACTATCTCATATACATGGTCTTTCTAATGTTTGTTTAAAGAATCATTTAATTTTTCAACATATTCAAAACATATAAACGTTCGTTTTTATTTTATATGGACATGTAAAATTAAAATAATATTTTTATTAAAAATACGTAGCCGTATTATTTGATACCCAGTTTCTGATTATGACATTATATTCTAATACTGTTTATGAATTGACACATGACAGAATGCCTTTTCTGATTCAAACTTGTTATTCAGATCATTATTATAATTAACACCGTAGTCTTTGTTCATATTTTACTTCATCCACGCTTATTATAATATTATTGTGATTTTTTTTTATCTTTAATTTTTAAACACGTTTGTTTAGGCAAGAATAATCATCAACTTTAAAGATTTGTGAAAGATTTGAAACATTTTCCATTATTCAATCATACAGAAACGTAAAGTCTAAATCTTTTTTAAAATTTAAAGATTTGGATATATTATTCCATTTTAATCGTTAGTATATTCTACATTTACCTATGGTGGTAGGCCTATATAAGCAATGTTTCTGTCACGATTATACGACACTATCAATTTTTATTCGATATTTCTCATTGCTAATGTATGATTACCATGCATATGAAGTTGAATTTATTTTTTTACTGATTTTTCTTAAATTTGTTATAAATATTTCCTATATGAATTGACAGATGGAATTCCTCGTTGAATACAACAAAAACAGAAACACCAATTTAACTTCCCATGGAGAAGGCCTGGTAACATATTTAAGCATATTATATCGTGTTGAAAATTAATTATAGATGTTAACAGAAAAATTTTGGATTGAATATTCTGTGTAGGTTGTCCCAATACAGATCCTCAACATCTGCGTAGGTTTTGTTGGACGTAGGAAAATCGTTCTGATTTCAAACAATTAACGACACATAATGTCCGTTAAACCTGTTGGTTGTAACAATGCTTTAATATATGGTTCCGCCTTTGAAAGCTTTGTCATTAAAAATGGCTTAATGAATGGTTGTTTCATTAATATTTTCCATGTTCGAAACTATTATTCAATAGTTTTCTGTTATAATTTGGAAGGGGTTTGTATAGACAACTTTTGGAACTACAGGGGGCGTGGTAGTTCATGTTTAAGTGTTTCTTGCGTAAACACTAAAATAATTCATGTAAGCAACTTTTTGTTTCTGATTTACACTTTTAATAATTTTGTGTGATAGGCCGATTTTTTACTATTAGCGTCTTGTTTTTCTACATAGATTTTCGCAAAGGATTATTTTAGAATGTTGGACACTTCAGAATCAACTCAAGTGAGTATTGAAACTTCATATAGACGTATGTGGGTTGATTCTCATTTGAATAATGGACGGTTGATTGGTTTCGAAGGATTTAACTGGACAAATCTCTGCCATGATGAAAACTTATATGTAGGTCAATTCATGATATTAATATATATATTATAGACGGAATAAAACGACGTCGTGTAGTGTAGGGGGCTTCTTTTTTTTTCGCGGGCTTTTACATGTCCAGTGATCCAATAAGGCCCGATCCATTTTCGGTGTGATACATATTTCGTGAAGCTTCTTGATCCTCCCACAAATCAATCTTCTTTGCACCGTTCTCCAATCTTTGTTTTCTTCGCTGGTGGGTTTGTTACCTGCTTTCCGGTATGCTGTGATTTTAGTTATTTGTTGTCAGAGGATCATGCTATGGTTTTAAGTATTTTTAGTTTCAGTTTATGTTTTGGTTTGGTTATGCAGATTTGAAATAAGAGGATACATGTGGTTTCGGTTTGCGATTACTGGAAGTAGAAAAGAAATATCTATAGGTTTCAAGTAAGTTTTTTTTAGATCGTTCCGTTTTTCTTTCAAAAGTTTCGGTTTCTGTTAAGCTTGAGATTTTTTCTTTTGTTTGGTTTTGATTAGGGTTTGAGAATTGTTGTACAAAGGAGCGCTCATAGATGGGTCAACTGAGTTTCATGGGGCGTACTGCTATGGTTTCTTTCAAAAGTTTCATTTTTTAGACGAATCAGATCACTTTGGAATCAATTTTTTTACACGAATGAATATTGTTACAATGTTATTTACCCTGCCTAAAATATATAGGCTGCTTTTATAAAACATGAACAAAGTATTGTTTGTGATTGATTTGGAATTGAAATGTGATTTGTTTTGTAGGCTTTGTTTAACGAAAATGGAGATTGGGTTGTTTGTTGAAACGGGTCAGCACATACTTCTTGGATCAGCCCGTGTTGGCAACATTTATTGTATGGTTTGTGGTTGTATTAATTTGATTTAATGTTTTTATGTTTGAAAGATCTGAAATATTCATGTTACCTTTATTATTTTGGGCATACAATGAGGTAATCCCATTTCGGCTTACGTGTCTGTATTTGTGTGGAGACAGATTATAGAGAACACGCGGGTCCACGCCAAAGGGCACAAGAGAAGGATAGAGACACACTTTATCAGTTGCTGCCCATTTGTAGTTGTTATTATATAGACGGGTCAGCATACCTGAGAAACGGGTAATGTATTCCAAAACATGCTCAGGGTCAAGATAAACAGTTATCTTTATGTTTATAGGATAATGAGTTTTACTGAAGTCATGAGATTATGTTTGGATTTTGATACTGACCGTATTTTGCGCAGGTTCCGGATGTGAAAATTGATTGGAATTTTTTTTCCAGAAAGGACAAGCAGGGGGATAACAAATGGGCTATCAAATGTTCTGACGCCATTTAGCATATTATCGTGAGTTGGTAGACAAGGTGTAAGATAACGTTAAATCTGTGGTAAGAATGATTTATGTTTGCATAACAGAATATGTTGATCCCGTAATATGATTAATAGTACTCCCTCCGTCCCAATTTATTTGTCCACTTTTAATTTTCAAAGTCTTACTTTGTCAACTTTGACCTTAAATATGTATGTTTGTGTTATTTAATATTTGATGCAAAATATATACATAAATTGAGTTTTACGTGTATTTTTAATTTGTATAATTTTCATCAAGTATTATATAACACAAATAAGAATATTTACGGTCAAAGTTGACAAAGAAAGACTCAAAAAGTCAAAACTGGACAAATAAATTGGGACGGAGGTAGTATGTGATTTTCCTCAGTCTCAAAACCGAAGGGTAACATTCTTAGCCTCTTGGCGAGTCAACAAATGTGTCGCATCATCGATACTGAATTTGATATGCCGGAGGTTAAGAGTGCTAATTGGATACATTTTGTTCGTTTTTTTTCGCAATGTACAATATCAGTTGTGATATTTATTTATTTATTTATTTATTGTTTCACCATATTCAAGATATGATGAACTGTTATCATAGTTTGGTATCTGCAGCTGCTGCAACACCTAATAGTATATATGGTTACTGATTGTTCTACTTGGATTCTGTGAGACTGGCGTATTTTGACAATTTATGATTGGGTTTGATTTACTGACGTACTAGGTCATTTGGTGATAGTGACGAAGTTGACTGTTTTATTTTGAAATGCATTTTAACAGTTACCCCTTTTATGAATTTCATCACATGGAATGGTACTTGCAGATTTATGTTGTTGTAGTCAAAGAGACCTGGAGGAACCTGATGATGTAACTAAGGGTCGGGATGTATTCAATCAAAAGCCTTATTCTGATGAATTTATGGTCGTCTCGGATATAAGGAAGCCTGTTACAACATCACTTCCTCAGAATATATACGCCGCATGCGAAGTCCAGTAAGTAAAATTTCATTAATCTGCAGACTGCAATAATGAAAATTGTAGTTTTTTCATCCTTTATTTCATTTTTTGGGTCCAACTTCACAATCACAAAAATTTGTCCAAGATGAAAAGTAAACTTATTTGCATTTTTTATTGAATTTTCTTGGAGTAAAGACCAATAAAAACCAATAATATCATATCTTTAAATCACATTCATTTGTTTAGAATCCTTGAATGAATTGGCCAACTGTAGTCAATTTCGAAATAGAAATAATGTTAAATCAACAATTCAAAGCTCTCCTAACCACAATTCCCTTGAATATCCCAATACCTAGATGTTTAAAACCAATCTCTATCTTTCTGTGCATCCATTCTTGTGTCTCCTTCTGCGGGTGCGATTGTTGGTTGGATGGCAACTAATATTCCTTCAATGCCTCATGGTGCTACTGCTGCTGGACTCCCGGACATCGTGCAACCTCCTGTTGTAGGTTAGTGCATGCTTCATCATTCATTACATTTGTTTTCACATGAATTACATTTACGGGCCATTTGCATAAAACATATGCATGAAGCTGAAAAAGATAGGAAGGATTATAAATGTTTAAGATATGAAATCGACTCCCGAATAGTGAGAATTAATTGATCAAAATCTGGTTTGAATTGTTAAATTGGTTAAAGTATAATGGTGACTAATTATTGCTTATGTCTCCAAGATTTCTTATCCTCCAAAAACCACAAGTTGAGATTAATGGTAAGGCAATACAAATGAAGATTTGTCTAACGGCACTCTATCATCCATTCTTATTATATTACAAATAAGAAATTATTTGTTATCGAATCAATTGTGTGTGTAAGTTAGATCAAATATTAAGTAGTATGGTCTATGTTGAATGCCCACCAACTATTTTATGCCTCAATGAAAAGATATTTTTAGAAGGCTTCATCTTTTTTATTCTGACAAGTTATATGGAATTTTCTTACGCAGTTTATGTGAAAGAAAGTATATAATTAGAGGAGTAACAAATAATTAGTAACGAGGGATGTAGATGAAGCTAACTAAGCTCCAATTTTATTGTTTTCTGTTCAAGATTATATTTTGGACAAATTATACATAAACAGAACACACCTCAAGTCAATTACTATTTAAGGGAACATAATCTTAAGTCAATGCTATGTGTATATAACTATAACACAGTTCATGATTTAGAGCTTTTTTATTCAATTTAATGTTATGGTATTATTTGACCATCAAATAATCAAATAACCAGTTTGATCAAGTAATAATAACAAAAAAAAAATCAGATTTGCTTACACGCTATGTGTAATGTTGATGATTAAGAAGAATCTGAAGGCCATTTATGTGAAACAGGAACCTGCTTTAAACCTACCAGCAGACAAGGCAGTGACACGTAGAAATGCAATGGGAGTAATCGGAGCTGAGTTAAGAAACGATCCAAACCCGACCATCCGTCCTTGTGGCATTGCAGCATGCCTAGCTGCGGCTGCAAGGTTTAACCGATTACCTTATCTTATTAAATTAGTTTAGAAGTGGCAAAAAGCCCACTCAGTGATTCAAAGTTGCTTTTCCCTAGCCAACTGAGATTTGGTTGTATGATATTCATTACAAATTGTTTAGAATTTGTAATTAAAACTTGGGTTGCATGTTTTCCTCATTTTCCAGAATTTTTCATGTAACTACTTTTGCTTAATTGTGTTTTTGAATTATAAAGTTATAGTTTTAAGTTAGTGATGAAAGTATTTCAAAAGATGTTTAAAAAATATTATCACGATATTATCTTAAAATCATACCTAAATTCTCCGGCAACTACAATGCCCCGCCGCAACGCGGCGGATCGGTGCCCTACTCGTTAAATTATATAGAGGGACATAATTTCAGGCTTACATTGTTCAACTACTATGGCATTCATGATGGTGGCATCACACTCAGCGATGGTAATCAATTTCTATATCAATTGTAATTTAATTTTCGTTTATATTATTCTAAAAAAAATTGTTAATGTATAAAGTTATTTTTACAGATGACGTGAGGTTTGCTGAATTTATAGAAGCAAATATTGGAGATATGGAGGTTGTTGCTGATGAAGATTTACCCATCATTTTTCAAATCGAACACATGTCTCTGAATGCTTAATTTCCATGTTTTTATTTAGTTTCTCATTTTTTGGGTTTGAAAGAAACAATTATCATAGTTAGTTTTAGTAATTGTCAATGAAAGATTTATTTTTGTTTATGATTTAATTTTTGGAATTGTATGTAAATGTTTTTTTTAACGTTTTTTTTTGTTTCCCCATCATGATTGAGATGGATCAAAAAAAATTTAGATGGGATGCATCAGAATAATATGTATGTGATTCAATTAAATTTTCGTGATCAAATTTTCAACAGCATCTTTAGATAGATAATTATTCATTTCTTTATTTGAAAAAAAATACACAATCCTCACGTATGTGTCATCCTCCATATAACTTTTTAAACAATACTTTTTAAAAAACTAAATCATGTTTAGAATTTCGAAAAAACTGTATCAAAATCGTATATTTTAAATGATAATTATTAAAAACAATATTCCTTTTTTTAGAAACCGTATAGGAAACACAACTTTCGAGTGAACTGACAACCATCAAAGCACACAGCTCAATACTGATTACTGAATATAGGTATGAATCATTTCTACTCATAACATTTGAAAAAAATTATTTTAAATTTATTTTACTTCTGAAATTATAACAAAATCAACCCATGTGCACTAGTACAAAAATGGCCTTTCGTCACACATGGTCGATTTTGAACAGTCACACTGTAACATATTTACGTGACTAAATGTATGAAAATAAAATAAACAGCCACACTCTACCGACTTGTGTGACCATTTCGGAAGATATATGTCACACATTTGTGTATTTATGTGACTAGAGGGTAACTGGTAAATATTTTTAATCATTTAGTCACGTTTAATTTGGGACGTGTGACCGATACAAATCAGCTTTAAACATTACTCACACTACAGATATACATATGTGACAAATATATGTCACACAATTGAAGAGTGTGACCAAAATAGATATATGGTCACATGAAGTAATTGTGTATGTGGCTAAATTATATAGTCAAGTTTGTTACACATTATTTAAGCATGACTGCTATTCTTTGCTAAATATTTAGCCACACATGAATTTGAAATGTGTGACAACTGAAAAGTAAGTTTGAAGCGTTAGTCACGATATGCATTTAAAAGTGACAAATATATGTCACACACTTGAAGACTGTGACCAAATGTCATATATGGTCACACGAAACCATAGAAACATGATTAAGTGTAACGAAAATTCGATACATATGGTCACGTAAGTTAATATGTGTGTCTAAAGTTTAGTGTGTGTTTGCTTGCCAAATCCTAATGTGTATAGTCGCATTTAATTGAAGCACGATCATGTGACTATAGGCTTTACAATAGTCACACCATATCATAAATGTGTATCAAAATGATGTTTATGGCCACATTATAAGGGTATTATATGTGACCAATACATTCAAAATAGTCACATTGTGAAATATTCATGTGACTATTATTTATAGCAAAATGTGAAGTCAGTTATCATTAACCTTGATATTAGTCACATTTAGTTTTTGTGTGACTAAATCGTAGAGTCACATTTTGTCACACATTATTTAAGCGTAGTCACAATTCGATACATATGGTCAACAAAATGCCTGCACTATGTAATCGTTATTTACATCAGTGCTTGAATATGTAAATGTACAATGTTAATATTGCTATTACACAATTAAGACCTCTAGTACACAGTTAATGCTGCTAGTACCTCATTGGTATGAAATGATCAAATTACTCAGATCATAATTCCTCATCCATTCATCTTTTTGTTCTTGAGTGTACTCTTGCACTTCTTCTTTGATCTGTTTCATCAGTGCAAGATCAGCATCACCTTTAATCCTTTCTTCATCCCAAGATTCCAAGAGTGCTTTTGTTTTGGCCTCATCTTCAGCATGTTTCCTTCTTTGTTCAAGTACCATCTGATTTTCCTCTGCAAACTCAGCATCCAATTTTCTTGCAGCAGCTTCATCTAATTCAATCTGCTTGTCTTTGGGCCAGTACTCAAAAGGAATATCCTTATAAGGTTCAGGCTCAGGCTCTTCAACCATGCATAATACCTTTGCCTTTGCCCTTATAACTTGGCTCTTGTACACTCTTCTTGATTGGTTGAGTTGGTTCTCTAATCACCACACCTTTGACAGGTACTCTTGGTTGTTGTGGTGGTGGTTGTGATTGTTTAAATGGTGTATTCTTCAATAGAATCATTGTTTCAGCCAAAGTTCGGAAATCATCATCATCACTAGCAATAGGAACTTTTTCCTCAGTAGTAGTATCATCTTTGGCCATTTCTGCACTTGCACCAGCAGTAGAACATCCTTCATCATTAGCATTAGAATCTCCCATGCCTTTCTTTTGACAAGCTGCTTCCATAACAACCTCATTACCTTGATTATTAGCAACCACATACTCATCATCATTATCTCCAGAATCCACATCCATATCCACACCAATGTCTTCACCATCAGTAGCACTATCAACATTTTCCATAGGTTCCCCTGAATCCTTAGTTTCATTCCTCCCTTGACCTGTCAGTCGCTTAAATTGCTTAACCCTTGGTTTCACCAGCAACACTTTATTCAGTCTTTTGAATGACATGTTTCTTGACCCCTTCTGACCTTCCAATTGCTTAAATTGCTTAAACCTTGGTTTCACTAGCAGCACTTTATTCAGTCTTTTGAATGACCTGGTTCTTAACCCCTTCTGACCTTCCAATTGCTTAATCCTCAGCCTCAAACCTTTAATTTCATCCTCCTAAGTATCTGTGAGTTGTTGTAGGCCAAGAACCTATTCTTTAAGTTTGGTACATTTAACCATCAATTCTTTAACAACTTCCATACTATCCTCACCACTTCTATCCTCATCACTTGCATTGTCGTCCCCCTTGGTTTCTTGGCACCTGGGGTTTCCTTCACCTGAATCAGTTTCGTTGGAACCTTCACCCTGATTATGTTGACCTAGATCCAACATTGCTTGAAACAATGGTTTAAGTATGACAGGAAAGTCCTTACCCTTTCTCTTCATGTTAGAAAAAACCTTTTTATTATGAGAGTGAACAGGATAAACCTTGGTGTGAACTTTCTTATTTGTAAACTGTTTGTCCATAAGAAGTTGCAATAATCTTGGATATAAGTAATGTTGGTTTGAAGAATTATCCAAGGCTTTAACCACATTATCAAAAATTAATTTTGAAAAATTGAATTTTTCTTCATTTTTAGCCAAGCAGATAAGGCCAGAAGCCATATTACTACTAAACTCATTCCAACCAGTAGTCTTTGGACTAAGACACTGTAACAAAGTGTGAATTATGAATTTCCACTTTGGGGGAAAGCCACCTTTATTAAATTTCAAAGAATCGTTTTTTCTTACATACCCCATCTCTTGAAGGTTTTCAAAAATTGTGGAGTCTGGAAGATTCTCAATTCCATTAACATCTCCTAGATGAAGAACTTCTCTAACAGATGCCTCTGTAACAATAATCTTCTGTCCATCCACACGGGCATGAATCTGTACTTCCTCATCAATAGTTTTGACCTTTGCAGTAGCCCAAAACTGTTTGATGTTGGAAACATATACTTTAGGATTAACTGCATGCCTAATATGAGTAGATTTGAGAAAATCAACAACTTCAGTGAACTCTTCATTCTCCTTGGTGGGCTTTTGCAAGAATGCAATCATGTTATGCTGGTTGGCAAACGACAGAGTCGACATTGTGAAATTTGAAAATTTGGGTAGGGTTTTGCTGGGATTTGCAATTAATTGATAAAATCAAGCAGTGGTTTTATGTTTGAGAGAGTTTTGATCGGATAAAAACATTAGTGTGAATGATTGAAGTGTACAAACCTTTAACCGTTCATATTTCTAAAACAGTACCGTGCACTCTCAAAAATAGCAGAATAACCCTTAGTCGGACTAAGTTAGGCTTAGCAGCACTAAATTATGCCTACCAACACTAAGTCAGATTCCCCTCGAAACAGCTTATTTTTCAGGACTCCAGCACTTTTCTCAGCTTATCCTGCAAAATATTAGTTCCAAAAACACAAAACCACAAACATAACCCGAATCACAATAATCACATCATCAATTAGACTTAGCAATACTATTTATAACTAGCAACATTAACACATCATTTCTGGATTTTAACTATTTGACATATTAGTAGCAGCTTAAATATGATATTGTGTTTTGGGAATTTATATTATTGATTTGTGTTTAGGTTATGGAATTCCTGCAAATTATGGTAGATTCATACTACCTCCGTCCCTAAATAAATGTCCAATTTGACTTTTTAGAGTCAAACTGGTTCAACTTTGACCTTAACTATTTTTGTGGGTGTTATATAATATTTGATGCAAAATATGTGAATGGATTGGGTTTTAAGTGAATTTTTCAATGGTATAATTTTTTATCATGTATTATATAACACCAAAAAATATTTAAGATCAAAGTTGAACCAGTTTGACTCTGAAAAGTCAAACTAGACATTTATCTAAGAAACCAAACACCCCCAGTTTGACATTACAAGCAACCATAAACAATTAATTGAACATCAAATTTTTCATTGATATTTTTGAAGACCATTCATAAAAGCTGCAAACATAAACATAATTATCCTACCTAAATACTAAAGATACTAAAAACATAAAAACATCATCATTAAAAACTGCTTCACTACATTTCACACCAAGTTGTTAGAACCAGAGCTCTCCTCCCTACTTTTCGTCCCATACCTTTCTTGGAGATATCGAAACTTAATTTCAAGATCGGTAATCCTGTTTCCCAAATTTAACGGGTCTACAAACCCATCTTGTTGACCCCCTGGTTTTGATGCACCACCACATTTTGATGCTCCACCACATTTTGCTGCTGACCATCTTCATTTTGATGCTCCACCACGTTTTGCTGCGCATCCTCTTCATTTTGTTGCTCCACCACGTTTTGCTGCGCATCCTGTTGATCCTCCTCATCCTCTTCATCTTCTTCAGACTCCCCATAAAGCTCATCCCAGTAAAAGTGTTGTCTATGCAGCCATCTCAAAATTATTGTCCTCATCCACGTATCTACCTGCCTATACGACCCATATTCTAAATTGATATCATACCCGAAATGATTAAACACTAAGTCCCATA
This sequence comes from Artemisia annua, assembly GCA_014162995.1. Lineage (NCBI taxonomy): Eukaryota > Viridiplantae > Streptophyta > Magnoliopsida > Asterales > Asteraceae > Artemisia > Artemisia annua. Next base: position 44,499 of record LBNU01000713.1, on the reverse strand, counting down.
GCAAACTGTTGTTTAATACCCACTCGTACCCTTCTGCATCATTTTGAAAGGTACCATTTGCTGCCGTTGTTAAAATTTTCTTTGAAAGGGATTTATGTTTTTTTTTAAGAAAAGCAAAAAGGGATATAAGTGTTTGTGTGTGTTCTTTTTTGTATACAATAGAGAGGTATAAATAGGCCGGAGAGGTAGATGATCGGTTCCAATACTTTAGGCAGGGAAAAGGGATCGACCAAAGGCGCCTAAATCATACTGTGAATTGAAGATATTTAAAACTGTTCCTAAAGATAAGGAATTGAGGAAGCAGTACGTGGTACGCAAAAGTACCCACTTTCCTTTTACCAAGTATTGACTTACCAGGTACAATGAGTTGATGCAACAACTACTTGTATCTCATGCTTTGTGAATAATAAACTTCCAAACTCAATATTTCCAACAATGATTTTGGGATTGGGTTTATTATTATTGACCTGAGGGAATAAATGTTTGACCGTGACTCGAAAAGAAATAGTAACTAGTTTGTTGTGACTTGATATTGAATCAACTTGGACAACATAAAAGAAAGAGATAAAAACAATCGTTAAATTATATGTTGAAAAGACATTTGTTATTAAATTTGGTTAATAACGAAGTAAGGAAAATAGAAATGTACGGGAGACATTTGGGATAAAAACTGAACACACGAGGGTTATTGGACTCTTCGAGACATGCTACCTGTATACTACCATATTTAATTTGGAGTTACTGGATTATTCTTTGGTTCTTGTTTGATTTACGAATTGGTGGTAGTGGTGGCTGCTGGTGGTGGTGGTGGTTGTTGGTGGTGGTGGTTGAGGGTGGTAGTGGTGGTGGTAGCTGGTGTGGTGGTGGTGGTAGTTGTAGTTGCTGCTGGGGGTGGCTGCTGCTGGTGGTGGCTGCTGGTGGTAGGTGCTAGTGGTGGTGGTGGTGGCTGGTGGTGGTGGTGGTGGTGGTGGTGGCTGGTTGTAGTGGTGGTGGTAGTGGT
>LBNU01000713.1:21292-38237 GCA_014162995.1 Artemisia annua | reverse complement strand
TACTGGACTACGTTGATGATGATATAGTAGCTATATACATATATAGTGGGTAGTACTTTATATATACATATTAAGACTATAGTGATATATATGTATTAGTGATTATAGTAGTAATAACATAATATAGTATATATGTGATATATACTATATATGTGTGTACAGTACGTATTATAAGAGTGATATATAATACAATACAGCATATGGTATATATGTGCCTAGTATGATATATATATGTGTGTATTATATTATTATCATATAGGGTACTGATATACTATATATAGTATAGTAGTATATATATATGTGTGATATTATATATCGCTTATATATAGTATAGTAGTAGTAGTATAGCTGATATATAGGTATATGATATATACATATTTTTTTTTCTTTGTTTGTTTTTTTGTTCATATTACATATAGGAACCTGTTCTAGAAACTCCGCACATAAGAAAACTGGGCGGGCCAACAGCATACGGATCGAGACAGAAACAGGTCTACAGATTCCCATTCGCAAGAAAATGTGTCTCTAACACAAGGAGTAACAGTATGTATTTCAACATGCATGTTTCTTGTTATTAATTTGTTTAAATCATTTCTGATATATACGACCTGCAAAAATTCTTTTTTTAGACAATAAAGTGCAAACTTTAGCACTTAAAGAACGGAAAAATTGTTGCTACGGGTCTCGTATACAAGTCTAATGGAAAACAAATGCTGCATAACCAACCACTCCCAAATGATTGCTGAAAATTGTCAATTGAGTCATCGATAATGGATGCAGCATTCATACCGGATGTAGCAAATAATTGGAGAAAGACAGTTAAGGAAGGCATAGGTGGTTTCTTTGCATGGCCAAAGGATCAAGTTGTTATTCAAGAGGAGGTACATATATGCATGTGTTTTTTCAACCTGCATATATATAATTCTTCATATTTAATTCAATGTTTGATACAAGCATCTGTTGTTTACTACAGGTTACACCACCAGCTACGATACCAAATATTAGTGAAAAAAAATCCTGGACTAAAATTACCAACGAAGCGAAAACATTTGGTCTCTAGTGAAACCTTGCTAAAGCAAGCTAAGGCGGCGAAGATTCAAAAGGCTTTAACTTATGGTAGTTGAGAATTTAATTATATGCGACATTACAATTTTATATATATTCTGTTCAGTTATATACTTTCAAGTTTTCTCAATTTGAAATTGCTTTTTGTTTTTAATTCTGTTTTACTTATATACTAGCAGTAGTAACTCTGATCCAGCAGTACTAACTTAGTACTAGCAATACTAACATCATTGGTCACTCTTACTTTAATTCGATGTGTGACTAAATATTACAAAATGCCACACAAATTAAAATTTCATGTGACCATTAGATGAACATTAGTCACACAAAACACACATGTCTGCACTTTAAACAGCATATCGTCACACTTATTAACGCTTTTGGCCACTCTTTGCTTAATTGTATGTGACTAAATACCCAAAACAAACATGGTTTGTGTGACTAAATATTACAAAAGGTCACACAAACATAAACTTCATGTGGCCATTGGATGATCAATTGTCACACAAAATACAAATTTCTTCACTTTAAACAGCATATGGTCACACTTATTAACGCTTTTGGCCACTGTTTGCTTAATTGTATGTGACTAAATACCCAAAACAAACATGCGTTGGGTGACTAAATATTACAAAAGGCCACACAAACATAAAATTCATGTGGCCATTTGATGATCAATAGTCACACAAAATACACATTTGTTCACTTTAAAGAGCATATGGTCACATTTATTAACACTTTTGGCCACTGTTTGCTTAATTGTATGTGACTAAATACCCAAAACAAACATGTGTTGTGTGACAAAATATTACAAAAGGCCACACAAACATAAAATTCATGTGGCCATTTGATGATCAATAGTCACACAAAATACACATTTGTTCACTTTAAAGAGCATATGGTCACACTTATTAACACTTTTGGCCACTTTGTTTTAAATTGTATGTGACTAACTCCAAAAAAGCAACACACATTGTGTGACTAAATCATCACAAACATCACATTTATTGTATATTCATGTGGCCACAGGACGGGAAATAGTCACACAAAATATACATTTACTAGAAAGAATCATCTCAAATGTCACATATATTATATATTTATGTGGCCAAAGGACGAACAATAGTTACTCTCAAAAAATATTCGTGTGACTATAAGGTGTTTACGGTCACTGATACTGACTAATGCAACAAAACTTGTGTCTAATTTGTCACACATATTCGGGGTTTTGGTCACTCTTTATCGATGGAAAAGGCCACGAACTCAACAATGTGACCATATGCCACCTACGGTGGCGGGACCTTTAGTGACACACAACCAAAAAAACGTGTGTGACTATATGCATATCGTCACACATTTTTGGCGTGACCGATACAACTTTTTGTACTAGTGGTGTAAGCAATAAATATTTAAAGATCATATAGCCTCTCCCAATCCTAACCAACACACATAAACAAACCAAGCCAAAAAAAATGGCAAACATGACTCAACAAATTATCCTTGAAATACGTCGAACAACATATGGGCATCTTCAGACTATGTGAGTTTACACATTAATGTGTCAAGAAATCGTGAACGATATCAACAGGAGAAATGCAATCATTGCTCAACTACGTAGCCAATCATTCAGTGCAAACCGCGACTCTGGTATTGGCTACTTGTTGATGCTTCAAGAACGTTGAATGCATCAAGTTTTGCAAATCATGCAACTGTTGCGTCAACTTCATTTCTACATCCATGAGAACCTTGTTTTCCAAGACATAATAACATTTAGATAAACGATATAATGTAAATGAAAATAACTATCTGATATGTACCTTTTAATGATTTGTTTCTTGGATGATAAACATGCATGATTTTCATATTTATGTCCGTTTTTTACATTCTTTGCACAATCAATTAGATAATTACGATGGTAACAACACAAACACATTGGAACCAAAGAAACAAATTTATTTTTTTAATATTAATACATACACTAAAAAAATATGCACATATTTTTATGTCAGAAACCAATGGATCAACAGAATCACCACCCTCTTTATTCATCTTCTTCTTCTTTTTCTCCGTTCAAGTTCGTCTAGATCCGCAAAAACTTGCTCTCATTTCACGGATACTCTTATTAAACGGAAATCTTCTTATAGCTTTCTGACAAACCCCAAGAACTTCATTCAGATTTTTGAATGATTTTTCGCGGTCCATCAGAGATTTAATTTTCTGAGCAAAATGTGCAAGGTAGTTAATTATTACTTAGAAATATGAATGATAACGAATAATCTTCTACAAAATTATGATTAATAGCAAATAATGCATCTTCTACAAAATTATAATACCTTAACTTCATTTATTTCAACCATTTCTTCATAATAATCGTCTGGCTCTTCAAAGGTAGAACCACACTTGTCACTGTTATAAGCGTCACTACTCTCATAACCAAAATCAGAGTCATCGTCACTGCTGATAATGATGATCTTTTCTGCCATTGATGTGTGTATGAAAAAAGTTATGGATTTCTGGTAAATAAGTAAATGTAAAAAATTGATAGCGTACGCATTTATAGAGGGAGAATGGTCAAAATGTCAAACAACGCGACCATTAATATTCCTACGTATTGAAAATATAAAAAGTAAAAAAATACGCGCAATTTATATTTGGAAACACGATTATCTTTTTTTTTTTTTTTTTTAATTATTGCCTATTAATATAAAAATATTTATAATGAAAATCGTAATGATCAATATGATTATCAAAAACACACAGCTAAGGAATGTCACAGCGACAAATATATTAAAATATTAGAATATTGCGCATATGATATACATTGGATTTTTTTCCCCTTGTGTCATTGCCTATATCCAAACATTTAATTAAACCACTTAAGTATTATAGATAAAGTCATTGTTATTTCTCTTCATTACTAACCATAACATTTATTTTTCAGAAAACACGTATATACGAATAATTGAATTAAAAACAGTCAGAGTAGTTGCATTGTGAATCAAATACATATAATTTAAGATACGACATTATTTAAACTGGAATCCTACACATAGAATAAAATCAAGGGAAATTACCAATATGGCCCGGTTGCCTTGTGGCTAGGCATTTTTGGCCCGATTTTTCAATATTCCCGTTCTAGCCCGGGTTGCCCTGGGCAACTAGCGTATAGCCAACTACAGGATGCCACGTATCCGACCAACCACTGTTGGTACGAGGTACATGGAACGTATTGTATTTTGAGCAACTTTTGATTTTTGGGCAACCAATACATGAGCAACCGGGTATTTTGGTCATTTTACACCAAATTCTCACAACATTCAACTAAACAAAATCATATAAACATGTCACAACCCTCCTCTCCTCCATATCATCCCAACTCACCCCACCACAACCACTCCTGCAACTCTCCAACCAAAACAAAAACAATGCTCCGATCACTCCTCCGCCGCCGCCACCACCACCTCCCAGCATCACACAACCACCCCTCCATTACTAACACAAACCCAAACCCCAGATCCAAACCCCCTCCAAATAGCCCAATCCCTCTCCACTGAACTCACCAAACACAACTCAAACCCCAAATCCATACATCCAAGCTGTTGGGTGCAACTTATAACTTTTGGAAACTATTTTTTTCATGTCATTTATGTCGAGATTAGTTCCACTCGGTTCATCTAATGAAAACTTATGTTTCTGTAGCCAAATTGCATTATATTGGCAATTTCCCCTGCTAATCAAGACATTTCCACATCTGATGATATCAAGCTTGCTAAACAAGTTGATCCTACAGGTATCTATGGTATCTATGGTTGTACAACTCATTGTTTGGAGTTAAACAAGTTAATTCTTGTGTTGTTGTTCTACTGAATATGGCACCACCCTGAAACCAAAATTGCCATATCTTTCTATGTGTCACTTAGGTGACAAAATGAGTAGGTTGGGGCGTTAGGCAGTCAGCAGATCAAAATTCTGTAGTTTGAGGTGATGATGTTCTCATATGCGTATCTTATAGGAAGGATTTCAGTACCAACGCAGAAGCAGGGTATGTTATGATGACATATAGGATTCCTGATAAGCCATGTATGCTACCGGCCAATGCATCCCATCAAGTAGGAGTTGGGGGTTTCGTACTGAATGACAAAAATGAGGTGTATTCATCCTTCCAAATTAATTAAAGAATTTCTACAAGTAGCTATCGGAAATAAAGAGGCTTGTCAGGTGTGTGCAGGTTCTTGTGGTTCAATAGAAGCATTGCGCACCTGAGCTTGTTGACCTTTGGAAGCTGCCAACTGGCTTCATTCTTGAGGTAAGTATTTGGGCTTTCTTATAACGACTTCAACTAGCTTTCACATAACGCTAATAACATACTCCAACTCATATTTCGTCTACTTTTTTATGTTCACCTGTGGGAGGAGATCTTCACAGGAGGAGCTATAAGAGAAGTAAAAGAGGAAACGGGGGTAATTTTATAAGATTTAACCATAAAATATAATATTTACTATTTCATTGGCATCTCTGTAGGGTACTAGTTTCAGTTTTTACAAAGGATCATAACAACGGTTTTTTGTTTTAATAGATTTTTACAACTGGAATAGGGTCTCAATAAGGTATTGTGATGGGTCATCATTTACCGAAGATATTGAAGAAGTTGATCCTGTAAGTTATACTTGTCTCGTTGTTAGAAAACTTATGGTTTTAAGTTTTAACCTGTTCTAACAAACAACCCCATGACTTTGTTTTCAAGGCTACAAATCTTCACTTCAGGGGGGCAAGAGTCTTCGATGTCATTATACAGGAGTTGCTTGGCAAAGGAATGAAGTCGGCATCAAAGGTAAAAATTTCTCTATCTTTGTTTGCTTATCTGTTTCTAGTTTACAAAAACTCAAAGTCGATGTGGACAGGCCCTTTTGTCAGGATCTTCGGCAGGTGGATTAGCTTCCTTATTGCATTGTGATAAGTTTCGAGCCTTCTTTCCAACAAGTACTCAAGTAAAATGTCTTTCCGATGCCGGTTATTTTGCTCATGTGTAAGTTGACCTCCTTATGTCTTAAGACGAATAAACTCTTTTGTCACGCATATATTTGTTCACTAGAAATTATCTATCCTTGATACTACAAGCCAAAAGCTAAATATTCGTTAACCCTTAACAGAAAGGACCTCTCTGGAGAATATAAGTTTGAGGGATACTATGATCAAGTGGTTAATTTACATGTATGCTCTCTGTTCTTTCTAGTACTATTTACTTTTAGTTAGGACATAACTTGTTGTATACGAAGTAGAAGATAAACATGATTTGCGTACAGGGGTCGTCAAAGCATTTGAATTAAGAATGTATTTCAAAATTGAAGCATAGTTTGGTAAGCACTCGAATGTGGCCAATAGTTCTTGTATAAACAGAAGTGTGAGCATAATTTAATGGACTGATGGATACGTTGTAATATAAACGACATTTTAGTGCTTCTATCCACAATATGCCATTCCATATGTCAAGACTCCTATATTTCTACTGCACTCTACCTACGATACATTCCAGGTAAGCTCTAGTTGGTACTTTATGAACTTGAGTTGACCGGGATTACATCTTTTGCTCGTTATTTAATTTTGTTTTGCGATATTAAGGTACAAAACATCTTGGCCTCACCACAAGCTGACCCTAATGGACTATTTACCAAATGCAAGCAAGATATAAATGCATGCACAACTGATCAAATCCAAAGGCTGCAAAGTAAACATTATCTTTTCTCTTTGTTATTGAAAATGATTTAGGGATTAGGCCGTACAATAGCTATGTACTTTCAGCATTGTACCGTTTTCGTACGTGAGCTTTTTTCCCTTTCATGTTTTGTACCATTTTGCACTACTAAACTTGTTTTACCGAAACCAAAATCACTACTGCCATGTGTGCACGCCACGTCAGATTTCCACCAACAAAAATAAGTTAAAAAATAAAGTAAAATACATGGATGGTCCCTGTGGTTTTTCAAACGTTGCAACTTTCGTCTCTAATATGTTTTATATGTTTTCTTTCGTTTTTATCCGTTGTTATCCATTTTCGTTCGTTTTATACGTTTATACCAATGTGATATTCATGCAACCCAGATATTTAAAATTACGTAATTTAAAAGTTTATAAAAAATCTAAAAGTTTATAGACTTTTTTATAAATTACGAAGATATAAAATTACGAAGATTTTTACGAAGATTTTTAAAAGTTAAAATTTCGAAGATTTTTATAAACTTTTTTTATAGACTTCTTTTTTTAAATTACGAAAATTTTATAAACTTTTAAATTACGAGAATTTATATAGACTTTTTTTATTGACTTTTTTTATAGAATTTTTTAAGACTTTTTTAAAAAAGTCTATAAACTTTTATATATGGTTGCAACCCAGTAAATTACGTTTTTATATGTTTTTTTATCTATTTTTATACGTTTATATCCCGTTTTATACATTTTCTTCTATTTTTATACGTATAAATATGGATGAAAACGTAGGCGAACGGGCAAAAACATATGAAAATGTGTAAAAACATATGAAAACGTAAGAAAACATATAAAAGTTGATGATTTAAAAGTTAATAAAAATAGCTTAAAGTAAAAAACGATCGTAAAAAAATTTCGTAATTTTAAAAAAAAAGTAAAACAAAAGCTTACAAAAATTTACGGAATTTAAAAAAGAAAACCAAAAAAAGTTTATAAAATTTTCGTAATTTAATAAAAAGTTTATAAAAATTCTCGTAAATAAAATGTTGATAAAAAAATTTCGTAATTTTTTAAAAAGCTTATAATAATTTTTGTAATTTAAAATTTATAAAATTTTCGTAATTTAATAAAAAGTTTATAAAAATTCTCGTAATGTAAAAGTTTATAAAATTTTCATAATTTTTAAAAAAGCTTATAATAATTTTTTGAATTTAAAAGTTTATAAAATTTTCGTAATTTAATTAAAAGTTTATAAAATTCTCGTAATTAAAAAGTTTATAAAATTTTCGTAATTTATAAAAAATGTGTAAAATTTTTCCCAATTTTAAAAAAAGTTTATAAAAATTCTCGTAAATTTAAAGTTTATAAATTTTTTTGTAAATTTAAAGTTTATAAAAAATTTCGTAACTTAAAAAATAGTAATAAAAAGTTTATAAAATGTTTTGTGAAAAAAGGACTCTCAATGAAATATGAAACCACTAGGGATAGTAGATGCAATATGGGACAAACCCAAAGGATGATCCATGTAATTTACTCAAAAATAAAATATGCCACGTAGACTTTTTCCGGTTTTATACAAGTTTACCCGGTTGCCTGTAAACATGCGTGCAAAATGGAACAAAACATGAAAGTATACTACATAAAGTGGAACGGAAAATAGTTCACGTGCCAAAACGATACATTGCGGAAAGTACGTAGCTATTGTACGGCATAATCCCAATGATTTATACTTGGTTTAGTTATACAAAACACACACTAGATACTTGTGACAATTGTAATAACACTTTCTTCTTATTTTCTTGCAAGTTACATTTTAGATCTGAGTTTTTAAATGCACTTTCGGTTTTTGGAAATGGTTCATCAAGGGGATGGTTTATAACCAATTGTTTTACTCATGGCCAATGTGAATACGGGTCAAAATGGTTAGGAAATTCTTCTTGGAAGTTAAACAATAAGGTATAGACCTTTCTCTTAAATGCTTACCTAGTCTCTATCTATCTGTAGTACCGTCTTGTGACACATTTTATTTTTCTGCAGGCAATTGCAGAGGCAGTTGGTGATTGGTTTTATGATAGAAGCACAGTTCAAATGATGGACAGCCAAAATGTGTTGCCACACTATTGCAAAACTTGATCAATGTTAATATGTAAAGTTATCTTTGTATATTCTATTGTAATGTGAAATGTATCGATGTTGATATAACTAATAAAGGAAAGATTAGCCAAGGCGACTCATATATCTAAAGAATGTAGAATTAAGACGTAAAAACTCGGACTGTCATAGAAAATAACAAATAGTTATTACACCTATATGACTTTAAACCAACCAATATAGTCGATTCTAAATTGGAAACTGTTTTTTAGCTTCCAGATAAAACATTCACAGTTCTAACGATCACAAACTGCAATATGTAGAGGTCTGGGATAGTTACTACAATCATTAGTGCAAGTCTAAGGCATTACTTTGGCCGGAGATCCAAACAGAATTTAAATAAAGTATGGTTGGCTTAAAACTCACAAAACAATCAATAAAACAGTATCTCATAAATTTAACTAGGCTTTTGCAAAATCACATAGACCAGAAATTACTGCAAAACAATATTTGGAAGTCTGAAAAAATAGAAACCAATATATAAAGTCTACAAAGCCCATGCCAAAAAAAACTAAATAAAACAAGATAGACGCCCCTTGCTTAATCTTCCTCCTCACCCTTGTTCTCAGCAATTTTGAAGTATCGTAGCTCATAAACATTGCGGTCCTTGTTTGAGGCAATCACACGAAGCCAATCTCTCACATTGTCCTTCTTCAAGTACTTCTTTGTCAAGTATTTTAGGTACCTGTGAAATGTAAAAAGAGAATAAATTGATTAGTGTCAGATATTTTTTAGTTACCTGTATTTCTTTGTCAAGTAACTTAACACCTAGAAATCAACTATCCAATTTGAAAAAGTGATATCAACATGTTCATGAACTATAAAATATGAATCAAACATTTCCTCAAGATAAAATGAGAACATATGTTAGCTTTATATCCGTATACATGTAAGACCCTTGTACGTTTTCAATAATTAAGAACGTTCCAAGCCAGTAAAACGCTGATTATTTTAGGACCTGATTGTTCCATGAAAAACTTATGAGGTAACATGTCATCTAAGGTATTCTAAAACATAACAAAATGAGCTTAACATTATTATGTCGGTAAATGCGACGAGTTTAAATATAACACATTTCAAACATACCATCTAAGGTATGACAAAATGTTAACTATATTATGTTTGCAAAAGTAGCACAATGTTTCGTACCATTGACACATTAAATTTACCAATACTAGTGTTAGTTACAGTTGTTCAAAACCTGGACAATAATAAGATCCTAAAAATAACAAGAGCTATGATCAAATCGAAGCTGATAAACTATACCATTAGTAATTTTTTTAACAATACACGTACCTCTTTGAGAAATTGCTGTCAGCAGTGACATAGATCTTGTTCTTCTCATGTGAAATAGTAACTGAATCACCAAGGTTTCTAGCTTTACCACCAACCTTGATCATCTCCTGGAGAAACTTCTCAAGCGATGCAAGCTCCATTATCTTGTCCTCAACAGGCTTACCACAATCAATCATGAAAGTGGAGACCTTCTTTTTTCCACCCTTTGCTACTGCTCCACGACACATAAGTACACAAACATTTGAGACAAAAACGTATGTACGTGCCGACAATTTTTTTAAATAAAACATAAAAATAAAAAAGATAGATGGATCAATGAGTTTTATTACATACCTTCCCCTCATCGAGCTTTTTAAACTCGAGCCAACTTGTGTGTTCCTCTTATTTCAAGGGAACTTCTTCGACCCTTGAACTCAACTGCGCTAGCATCGATCCCTTGAAATATATAATCATTGGTCCTGTCTATCAACTTCACAAGATTTGTAACACTCTCTTTGTCCTAAAAAACGTTGAAACAACTTATAACGAATGAAATATACATACCAGACTAACTATATAAAATGGTTAGCAGAAACGGGCATGCCTGAATAGCCAGGGTACTGAAGTTTACCAAACCATAATCTTCAATTACTTCGCACAGTTCTTTTGTGAGTTTTCTGCCATCATAAAGAAAAGATAATGAGTTAACTGTGTGTACTTGGTTCGGAATGAAACAAAGAAACTATAACCAGATAAGATGCTAGTCACAACCTACCTATACTTAGCATAGCGGGGATCTTGATCTAGATGGTTCTGCAAATACGACAAATCTTCCACGTCGGTGTAAAAATCAAGATTGAAGGCTGCAGTATACAGGGATCATCAAACTTTAGTTACTTCTACATACTGGTTTTTCTCTAGATACATCACTATTTATTAGAAATTGCAATATTATATAAAAAAAACCTATTTCATACCTAGCCTTCCGTAGCTATCAATAAGATCCATTTTAGATAAGACATTGACATGTGGCAGTTCCATGTGCAGCATTGTTGATAGTGAGAGGAGCAATGCACTCACATATTTCCCAGGGTTACTACGTAGTTGCATGTCTATCAAGTGAATCGCAGTCAACTGTAAAAGAAGTCATCTAATACTGATAACACTTGCAGGAAATCTGTACATGTGGGTATCTACTTCTAAAAAAAGGTGCAAAGAAAAAAGAGTGCATCACTTACCCGAAGATCAAGTTTTTTAATAAGTTTCATGATGACCTTTTTCGCATTGGAGTGAACAAAGAATAGTTCAACTTGGCCAGAAAAATCAAAGACAAAATAGTGATCTGCAACAAAATTACAAATCTCATCAGTCATCCCCATGGCATAATCACATTAACCATTCAACCCTCCAAAAAGAAGTAATATGTATCAATTCAAAATGAATAAAAACGTACCTCCCGATGAGTTGGAGGAATTGTTGCATGCCGTTATAGTAAGTGGTCTTTCCCGAACCTGGTGGACCAATTACCACTTGACCAAACACCATCTTTTACCCCTTCTGCACAATCCCATGATCAAAACAAAGATTATTATAAATATATAAAATGGGACTTGCTTCAAATGTAGAATAAAGGTACAAACGAGAGTATATAGACAGTACGGTGGTTGCCGAAAATAAGGCTTAAGGAAGAACGGTCGCTGGGTAGTCGTTAATCAGCAGTTGTTTCTTCTGCTTCAGCAGCTGCTAGAGCAATAACAAAAAATCTTATAAGTATCTGAAAACTTTACACACCAAGCTTTTATAATGAACAAAAAGTTATGACATAAATTTCTATCAAGCCCCTGAAGTATTATTAATCAAGTTGAAATATGACCACTCAAATTATCAAATGCAAAGATAATTTGGAATTGGTTATCAGTTATTACGACTTTATCTACAATCAGAAAAATGATTGAATTTGAAACATATGTTCTATCTTTACAACGATGGAGGGTTATGGCGGTAGCTTGGTGGTGGTTAGTCTCGGTGGTAGGGTTCTGTGGTGGAGGGTTACGGCGGTGGAGGGTTACGGCAGCGGTGGAGAGTTACAACGATGGTTGGGATTCGGTGGTGATGAGGTTTCGACTATGGAGGGATTCCGGTGGGGAGGGAGTTGTAGTGGTGATGGTAGTGTTAGATGAAATGTGTTTGAGATAGATGAAACGTGTTTGAGATAGATATGTATTTGTGTTATAAAGAGAGAGAGAGAGAGAGAGAGAGAGAGAGAGAGAGAGAGAGAGAGAGAGAGAGAGAGGGGTATAGGTAAATAGTGTATAATATGTAAAATGACCAAAAAACCGGTTGCCCTATATACGGTTGCCCAACTAATAATAGTTGCCCAAAATACAATACGTGACACGCGTCCCCCTCTGATGGAGGCTGCCCAATTTCAAAAGTTGCCCCGGGCTAAATCGAGAATTTTCAAAAATCGGGCTAAAAATGCCTAGCCCCGGGCAACTGGGCTATTGTACTATTTATCCCTAAAATCAATATCTTGGCCCATCCTTACAAATGAGAAACCACTTTTAAAACACGTAGGCATACTAAAACTATGACTTAATATAAGAAAAACATGTAAGTGTAACCAAAACACAATTCTAAAAAACAAACAGTTTCATAATATAAGAAACAAACAGAACAAATACAAACATTCACACGCAAATAACCAAGTCAAATACTGATATAGGAAACAATTTTTTTTTTTTTTTTTTTTTTTTTTTTTNAAAATTATGACTTAATATAAGAAAAACACGTAATTCTGATGTGTAACGAAAACACAATACTAAAAAACAAACAATTCCATAATATAAGAAACAAACAAAACAAATACAAACACTCACACGTAAATAACCAAGTCAAATACTAATATAGGAAACAATTTTTTTTTTTGTATTCCATGGGGACCTTCTTAACCCTAAAACAATACAAATATAAAAATAATCCATATGCAAATGAAACACCAGTTTTATAATACGTAGCCATACTAAAATTATAATGTAACGTAAGAAGAATATGTGATTCAGATATGTGACCAAAACACAATTTCAAAACATAAACAGATCCATAATATTGAAACAAATTACCATGCAAATATAATTGTTATACGAAACGAAAAAACATGAATAAATATAATCTTAGTAAAATTGTTTGAAACTAAATACTATTATCATCTATCTTGGTCAATCTTTACAAATGAGAAACCACTTTATAACACGTGGCCATACTAAAATTATGACTTAATATAAGAAAAAACACGTAATTCTGATATATAACCAAAACACAATTCTAAAAAAACAAACAATTCCATAACATAGCAAACAAATTACCACAAATGTAATTGTTATACCAAACGAAAAAACATAAATAAATAAAATATTAGCAAAATTATCTAAAACTCAAAATTAATTATCAACTTGATCCGTCTTTGCAGTTTTTTTACCACCTCGCTTCGGGAGTGTTTTGGTCTTGCGCTTACTACCAATTAATGATGTAGGTTCAACATCATCTTCGTCAACTGGTAGAGGATTTTCAACCTGCTCACCCTCAACCGATCCTACGTCTTCATCTTCGGCATGACCCTGAATAAACAAATATTCTAAAAATAAAGCTAGTGTTTAAAAAACATATACAGGTGTTATAACGAAATTAAAAATATAAATATATACCTCTTCTCCTAGATGTTTTTTTGTGAGTTCTTTTATAATTGATTCATCCTCAGTTAATTTGTTAACCGTAAAAACGTGATAATTATTATTCAAGTTGTAATTAGAAACTTGTATCTTAAACACACATTTTTTTCCCAACCAGGATATCCAAATCTTCGGGATATGTTTCCACTGGTAAATCCTACACAAACATGATAAACGTTACTTGATATTCTCAAAAAATAAATCCAAATACAACTATACAATGTATAATTATACAACCTTGTCAATTTTTCGCATTAGATATGCTTGTGATTTGCCAATAAGTTTACAAACATCCTGCCCAAACAAAGATAAAGTAGCCGAACCGCTATCATCTTGAACACGTATTTGAACCTTGATCCTATAAAAACATGTAACCTCCGTTGTTGTTAAGCAAGACAATTCAGATAAAAACATATAGATCAACCATTCAATATTCCTATCATCGATCAACTCATCCATGTTTAAATTATCACTTAGAAAAAAATCACCAAGTACTAGAATAAACACAGATAAGTTGCTAGAGGATAGTTGAGTTACACAATGTTGTTACAAAAAGGGTCGAACATTCACTTCAAGTCAGATGTATCAACGCTCCTACTATCGATCAACCTGTTCATATTTAATTGTATTGCTTCATGCCTCGGATAAAGTTTCGTCTGGACGCCACAAGCTTCACAATAATTTCTTCCATTTTCGGTATTCGAAAATGTCTTAACGATACTTTTACAAACAGTACACGTCATGTAATACCACCCTTGATCAGATAAAACTTTCAAAATTGTTCCTATAACAACACACCCACTCGGCTGGAATCAAAACAAAAGTAACAAAACAAATAAAAAAATATTAATAAATAATATTACTACATGGATAAGTTAGTAAAAAAAAATATTTAATAGACAATTAAACAAAAAATAAAGTCACCTCTTCAATGTCATAGACATCCTCGATACTTTTGAATGGAAACTGCAAATAAAACTGTACTGGTTGTCTTACAACCGACTCTGTAGATAGGACTACTTTTGTATCTCCACTCTTAGCAACATCAGAACTTAGCAATCTATTCAGGTAATAAAAAACTCTCAACACAATTGCTTTATCAAACTTATAAAACCATACGAATTACCACGTCAATGCACAAACTTACTTTTTTTTTGAATTTTTTGATATGTGGGTTTGATTCATCATTTATCAACACTTTCGTGCCGGCAAAACAATTTGAGACTTGCGCCACTACATGTGATCAAAAATTATAATATCCTTTCTTAAATCTCGCATAACAAAATTGAAAATCAAAATACCTACCATCCCACATGCTTTTCTTTGCCATAACTATAAGTATAATTATAGGATCTTTTGATGTTGCATGTGCCTTGATATACTCATGAAGTATAACAGCCAGTTCATTCCAAAGTGTACATGGAACTCTCACACCACTGGAGAAAAAGATATAATATTATTAACAAAATATTGGTCATGCTAAAGTATGTGTTTTATGACATTATGAATAATTTGAAAAACGATAAACACTATAAATCACCTAAGATCTTGTAGCTTGAACTCTAAAAATTGTTTAGGTTTGTCTTCTGGATCAATAATAGTGATGTTGTTGTTCTCGACCAATTGTCCAATAACATCTGAAAAGAATAAATCATAACATATACTCCATGAGAAACACAAACAGTTATTCAATTACTTTATAAGAAACAAATGATTTTGCTACAGAATAAAACTATATAAGAAACACATGATATTATATAAGAAACACGTGTACAACTATATAAGAAATATATATAGCGGTAAAGCGTAACACAAAAAAAAAAGTAAAAAATTAAAAACTTACCAAAAGAAGATTTAGGGTCATTCATGTGCCCTAAAAAACTTTCAAAAGGAAGTAGATTCAAAGTCTCTTGTATATCAGCAAAATCAAACATCGTTTTACATGTGTTTTTTAATAAAGTGGATTTTGCATGGATGAGAACTCAGTTTAAGCATGTCTGTATTACTTTTGACAATAAAGTTTGATATAAAATGACAATCGTCCTGGCGAATGAGAAATTGGAAATCAGAAACCACTAAATTACCAATGGTCGCATGGATCTTCGTACCATATCTCACAAACCATATCATCAACAATAAATATTAACAACATGCATATAGATCTGAAAAGAAATATTTGGTTATAAAAAAATTAATATACCTCTTCATCCATCAGAATCATATCAATACCAGCAACTTTAGACTGATTAGTGACACCATAGTACTGATTCCATATAGAAACTACTTTTACCTTAATATTGATCTTACCATTCGTGCCGTCAATATCCGAAAGGGAGGTGATCAACATAGTTTTGCCTGCGCTAAGAAAATGAAAGCAAAAGAATTAGTAAACCAATGAATAATGAGCGCCCACATTGGGCGACTATATATAGGCTCAGGATTAGGGTTTCGCAACCGTGGGCCAGAAGATAACGCGCAATTCAAATATAGAAAAGATATCGGAGAGGATAACCATCGTTTTTAAAACATTCTAGAAGGTGCCTCTCATATCACCAGAGACCCCGCGACAGCAAAGTTTCAGAGAACACACCCGGTTCCAAAAGGTTTTTTTATTCCCATTTTCGACACGTCTATGTTCGGTGAGGCCCCCAAAAAACACTTTTGGCCTAGCGACATTCTCTCGATTGCAAAACCAATTAACCAATGAGAGGCCTCGATTTCGAAATGGGGCCCTCCCATTGGTTAATCGAATCCCTCGATTTGGCCAAAAGTGAGTTCTCATATTATATAAAACATAAGTCATAAAACCATAATCTCTTAACTAGGAGATTGTTCAAAACAATAAAAGCATATATAGGGTAGGGATAGAATGAGAAGGGACTTAAAATGAGATAGTATGAGAAGGGATAGAATGAGAAGGGGCTTAAAATGAGAAGGGTAGGAAGGATTGTGGGAGTGACATGTGTCATCCCCATGCCACATCATATGACACATCATATGACATGTGTCACCCACCCCACCCC
>LBNU01000713.1:2821-16795 GCA_014162995.1 Artemisia annua | reverse complement strand
AATACAAATGATGGAGTCCTATGCCTTATATAGTGCAAGGCATAGTAGTTTCAAGGCTTATACATATTTAGCCCTTGAACTTTCTAGTTATTGAATATTGAACATATAACTTCTTAAAACACTTTCCTAACGCAACCTATTACACGATTCAAGAATATAATGACCGACACTTCATAATATAAAAATACAATGCTAACACTCCGCTTATACTTATTCCCCTATTCACTGACGCATCATGCCTCTAATTGGTTTGATCGTCTCCCCAAAAATTCCATTCATACCTTTGATGAAATGGTTTCTAAATTCTTGGCAAAGTATTTCCCACCGTCAAAGGTGACGAAATTGAGAAATGATATTTGTAACTTCCGACAAAACCCAGACGAATCCTTATTCGAAGCTTTGGAACGTTACAAACTTGCCATCGATTGTTGTCCGAACCATAACATGTTACTTGTTACTCACATAGATACCTTCTATAATGGTTTGACATTACGACACCGTGACACAATCAATGCTGCAGCAGGGGTACTTTTGTGAAATGACGACCCGAAGAGTGTTACGATCTAATCGAAAACATGACCGCTCTACTTCTGGGATTCTGATAACACTCAAATTGTACATGTTTTTAGGAGCGTTATCATGGCTTTTGTGCATGTTATTTTGTTATAATTTTATGATTTTGTTGCTTAATTGTACAAAAGTGTGTATGCTAGTTCATTTGTAACCAAGTACAGGAAAATGAAGGAAAAGGAGAAGAAATGACGAATAAATGAAGATTTATGCACATATGAAGATTCCTACATCAAGAATCACCTTGGAAGCCTTTCAAAGACTAAGTTAATCAACAAATCAATGCTTCCAAATCTCAAGATAGAGAAAAGATCAAGTTTGGTTGAAGGATGAAGAGCCACGATCAAGAAACGAAGAGTTATGCATGTACGAAGTGTTCTCGACAAATGAAAGTCTCATGAAGTATATTCGAGAAGATAAAGTCATCAAGATAGTGGTTCCTAGACTCAATGATAATGGACAAGAAGGGAAACGAGAAAGAAATGGAGAAAAGAAACTAAAATAAAGAATTATTGGAAGACTCGTTGTTCCCAACACACCTTCACCATTTTGGCCATAAGTTGAGCATACGAACTCGGATTTAGTTGATTCAAGCGGCCACGAAAAGCTAAGAGAAAGATCTACAACTTGGTGTTTTTCTCTTCCTGTCAACATCATCCAATCGATCGAATGGAGCTGACTTTTTCATCCATCCGATCGGCATGGCCCCGTATCCGATTCGGATGGAGCTGACTTTTTCATCCATCCGATTGGCATGGCCCCGTATCCGATCAGATGGATTAATCTGACCTACCCAAGTTATTTTTTATGCTAAATTAAGGTGTCATTAAGCCCCAAATCCGATCATATGTCCCTAATAACTCCATTTACTGCATTTTATGACACTTAGTGCCCAAGTTTCATACTTAGGGGCTAAGGGTTGATTTCTACTACATATAGGAGTGCTTAGGCTTAGTTTTCATTGTGAAATTCTAGCCTCCACCCTTAAGGACCAATTTTCACCAACTTATCTCACCCAAAAGACCACAAACCTCTGCCATTTTCAGAAGAAGGCTCGAACACTTGGAAGAAGGTGTTGGGTATTATTTTCCGGCTTGGTTAGAAGTTGTAGTTGATTGGAGGCTTGAAGGTTGCTATAAATCTTTCACCTTTACCTATTGTAATTGATACCTTGGGTAAACTCTTGTTACTTTTAAGATGTTGAATTTTATATCTCTTGTTTGGTTCTTTGTGTTTCATGTGATGTGTTTTGATAATGATAATCTCTTAATGCTTGTTTGGTAATTATGATAACTTGTGATAAAGGGATGTTTGGATACAATTAGTGTTTGTTTGGTTTATGATAAAAGACATCATATTTGGTTAAATTAGAACTTGTCTTGTTTATTATTTTGATTAATCATTGTTGAGTCTATAGTCGAAAGGATTCTCAATAGTGGTTGATTTCAATTCATTAGTCGACGAATGGTTTTGGTCTTGTACTTTGTGACGATTGTATAAGGAACTTAATAAACAGAACAAGTAAAGGTTTAATTTAGATTATAGGTCAAAAGGCATCTTTTGAATATGTGTTCTAATCATTTTTCAAGTAAATGGAACTTCACGATTAATAACATCAATGTCTATAGTTCGAAAGGATTCTTTGTTGTTGTTGGCATAAGGCTCATGACATGACCATTTGATTGAGGCTTATGCATATTTGATTTATAAAACACTAAATTATTATTGGTTCTAGAGGTCGTAAGAATTACTTTTGATAATATGTTTTCCAAACTAAAGATCCTAATATCCATGTAATCATTTGTCCAAACATGTATGTTCTTTGTGTACTTGTTCTCATATTGTTTTTCTTGTGGTTTGATCCGTGACAATCATAACCACCAACTTGTTACTTGCTTAAACAAACAAACGACACTTGAGTGTAACCTAGTCTCTTGGGACGACCTTGATTTACCAATTCCTAAACTACAATTTACTAGGGTATACTTGCCCGAATGTGTTCCTAGTTAACCGGTAATTCTTGTATTATAAATTTTAAAACATGGTTGCTAAAAGCACATCAGATTCCTCTGCCGAAAGGAGCGAGTCAACAAAATCTATCACTACTTCTACCCCTTCTCCCGAGATAGCCGCTCTTACTAAGAAGTGTGATGATTTGTCTACAGCTATATATAGAATACATCAAACGAACGAGAATCAAAATAAGAATACCCAACAAGTAAATGCTATTAACCCAAGTTGTGAAACTTGTGGTGGTCCCCATCCATATTACGAGTGCCTAGCCTCCGGTGGCTACACTCAAGAGAATGTTTACGCTGCAAACATGGGAGGTACCAACCGCAAGGAGACCGTAATCTCCTCAACTATCGTTCTAACAACTACCTTGGGCCACTCGGTTTCAACAACCCGAATCCAAATGTGCTTAATAGAAATAATCAACCAAATCAGAATCAATCTAGGGTTAATCAGGGTTTTCTGATCAAAAATCAGGGTAATTTCAATCAATCACAAAATCGGGGTTTTCAAAATCAGGGAAATTTTCAAAAGCAAGGCCCGAATCAAGGGAATTTTTACCAAAATCAGGGTAATTTTGGAAATCAAGGGAATTATAATTACGGTAATCAAAATTAGGGTAACTCTAATCAGGGAAATTATGCTAATCATGGTCAAGGTTTTCAACAAAACAACCCGGGGCAAAATTTCTATCAAAATCAAAATGTTGCTCAAGGTCCATCGCCCACGGATGAGTTGTTGAAACAAATCACTCTTCAAAATCAAAGTCAACAAATTTTTAATAAGAATCAAAAAGAAATAACTAGGATGTTGATTAAGGAAATGACCGAAATCAAGAAGTCTTTAAATGATCGACCCTCGGGCTCGGGTACTACCTCTACTCTCCCAAGCAATACGATCGCCAACCCGAGGGGCGATGCTAAGGCGATCACGACTCGTAGAGGTGTTTCATACAAGGTAGTGGAACGTGAGACTGAGGCGACAAAGGACCTGGCAATTCCTACTAAAAACGGAAGAACCAAAAATGTCCATCCTCCGGTTATCCAATTTTCTAGACAAGAGTTTTCTAAGACAAAAGTTGGTCAAGTTCCTTCAATTAATATCAAACAAACAAATCCTAATCCGAAGCCACATGAGTAAGCTAATGATAAAAAGGAATTGTTCTTCCAAATATTCAAAGTTCGATGCTAGCTTTGCAGACGCTCTTCTTAAGTTTGCTATAGAAATGAAAACTATGCTAAGCAACAAGGATAAATTATTTGAAAAAGCAAAAACTCCGTTGAATGAGCATTGCTCGGCGGTTCTCCCTAAAAAACTTCCCGAAAAGCTTGGAGATCCTGGAAAATTCCTTATTCCATGCGATTTCTCGGGAATGGTTGAATGCTTAGCCTTGGCTGATCTTTGTGCAAGCATCAACCTTATGCCTCTTTCCATATGGAAAAAGATTTCTCTTCCCGCACTTACTTCTACACATATGACTCTTGAGCTTGCGGACCGTTCAATTACTCATCATATCGGTATCGCCAAAGATGTCTTCGTAAGAGTAGGAAAGTTTCATTTTTCGGCCGACTTCGTGGTTGTTGATTTTGATGCCGACCCTCGGGTTCCTCTCATTCTCAGGAGAGGATTCTTGAGGATGGGCCGTGCTTTGATTGACGTTTATGAAGAACAAATAACCCTACGAGTTAATAATGAAGCCGTAACATTCAATCTAGATCAAACTTCGAGATACTCCTCCAATTACGTATCGGTTAACCGAATTGATGTTATTGACGTTGCTTCTGAGGAGTATGCTCAAAAAGTTCTTAATTTTTTGAGTGGCAATCCCACTCCAATTTTTGAACCAATCAGTTCTGACCCTTCCCCTTCTCTCGCACCGGTTGAGGGAAGAGCTCGAGGTTATCTTTAAAGATGATCCAATATCATTGGAAATTGATGATACCGTCTTTGACCCAGAGGGAGATATTCGTTTAATTGAAGAATTGCTATACAATGAGCCGTCACCTTCACTCCCTCCAAAGGGAATTAACGTGGATAAAATGAATGATGATAAGCCGACTAAACCCGTTCATGTTATCAATTCCAAATCAGAAGAGCAAAGTAGTGGCAGTACCACTCCTAAAATCAATTATCTTCTTGAGGAGTTCGCCGATGAACTTGCTCACATCGATCCAATCCCACCGGGGGATGAGGACGATGACTTTGATTTCGAATCCGACCTACGTGAATTTGAAATTTTGCTGAACCGTGATCCGTCTGAATGTAATTCTTATCCCGAGGAGTTCGCCGATGAACTCGCTCATGACGATCCATTTTCATCTAATGATGATAATCTCTTTGACTTCCATGTTGATCGTACACAAATTAAAAATCTTTTATATCATGCTCCATCACTCGTGTAATATCCTAAGAAAAACCCCAGTTATTAACAAACACTAAACATGAAGTAATTTTATGTTACTGTTCATGCACCCAATTTAAGCAAAATTTTAAACTTTTGTTTACACTATGCAACTCTGAATCATTATGTGCTATGTGATTCACACCTACTCTAAATGAGCTCACACGCAACCCACAATGACCTGGACAAGGTACAACACCACTATGGATCAGTTTAGATCACAAGTGCCACACCTTGCACTTACAACAACCACATATGAGATTTCTACCTCAGTGGACCCCACAATACAAATATGAATTACAATACACATTTATGGGACCCACATCCCTCTTGGTGGACCCCACAACATACACACAACTGAAATACACCCCTGTGGGCCCCACAACCTTTAAATATAATAAAATATTCATTGTAGGACCCACATTGTACCCAAGTGGGCCCCACATGACCAAATGGGCCACACAACCCTCATTGGGCCTACACTAACCCATAACATCACAC
Organism: Artemisia annua; assembly: GCA_014162995.1. Lineage (NCBI taxonomy): Eukaryota > Viridiplantae > Streptophyta > Magnoliopsida > Asterales > Asteraceae > Artemisia > Artemisia annua. The sequence goes on along the minus strand of LBNU01000713.1, from coordinate 11,310 downwards.
GGATCACATTTAAACCTCAAATGGGCCAAGGGAACTCACAAGCCCATTAACGGCCCAATCCCATAACAAATAAGTTATACGTATTCGAATGACTAAACACGTTTGGTTTGGCCCTTGTTTTCGCGATTCTTACACACAACACATGAAACAAATCACACCATCTCATTCTATGCACTCAAGAGAATCGAGATCAACTCACAACTCAACCTAATACGTATAAATGAACAGTGAACCAAGGCCAAAGCATATCGAGGTCACGTGTTTTCTAAAACGTACCCAACTTAAGTCACATTGTGTAAAACAAGTTGCCATTGCTTCTATTGTGTTCCAAACTCACTTAAATGACTCACTAAGTGTTTCTAAACAACTCACAACTCTCATGATTCACAAACGAGCCCCATCTCATTTTCTTTGCCTCGATATATATAAAAACGTGCACATAAGTTGCCACAACACTCTCAAGACCCTTTGAACCCTTCCAAAGCATTTGGAAACCCATCAATACACATTTTAAGGATTTCTATCTAGGCCAAACACAATTCCAAAGTCTCAAGAACTCACAACCAATAATTTGCCACATACGAATATATTTTTGGTCACGTTTATGTCGTATGAACTCATAAGTGTACCACGACCTCCACAATTCATCCAAGGGACTCCCAAGACCCTAAAACCTAGTCAATAACTCATCTCGACACTCCTAGACCACAACTCGATCACTATGTGGTCACTTGGTCACGTTACTAAACCAAACGAACCCTTACTTGTTTCTGCGACCCAACCACCCTCCAAACTCATTCACACTTGATTCATTTGACTTCACAAAGACCCTAAGACCTCACCACAACCTTTGCTCACTCGTTTCACACCCTATACGAAATTAAATCAAGTTTCTAGAACCCTAAGTCCTCGTCATCACATGAACCGAACCCAAACACCACATGGAACTCTCAACTTGCAACCAATCACCCTATCCTATGGCCTAATCTACTCATCATCCTCTGCCATATTCTCTTTGTCTCTCAAGTTGTCATTATCTCATGTATACTCCCTCTCATTCAAAGAAACCCACGTAAAACTCACATACAAACTCTCCTTTGCTCGTTGCCTTTTGTACCGAGAAGAAGAAGAAGCACAAGTCCTTCACAAGCCATCCACAAGCTCCCAAGTCCTCACAAGCCCTCCACAAGCTCATAAACATCACCACCTTTGAAGGTTTAGTAAGTGTTCTCAAACACTTAGTTAAATTTTGATTTCATTTCATGTTTTCTATTCGAATGAACCACCAACTCTTTCACTTGAATTCTCCCATGTCTCGTTAAGTTTGAGCCTAACAAAATCACTCTCCCACATCTCTACACACCTAAGAATATGTAAATGAATTCTATACGAGCTTAACATAATCCTAAGACCATGAATATTACACGTTTACAAGTTACCAAGACCTATATGAAAACCACCTAAAAATATTCTAAGTGTTTTACAAGGGTTTTTGTCACTTTACTTTGGTCTCATTATTCGAAATCTATACAAACGACATACACATCTTTTTGCTCAAGCTGTTATTTTGGAACCTAAGAAAACAAGCTACCATAAGCTTACACTCTCACAAGCTTGATAAAGCTATCTCACAAGCTCAATCCTTGGCTACCTTGTTCGTTCACAGAATCACAAACATAACCTTAATGGGCTAAAGCCCATCAAAACTCACCATGGGTTATGGCCTGTTCCACTGCCCAAGACCACCCCAGCTCACTTTGGCAAGGCCCAATATAGGCCCAAGTACCACTAGGACCAGTTGGAAGCCCACTAGACCCACAGAAGACCCAATGGGCCCTAACAGTTCATGTTAGGCCCATTAACACACTAATAAGCTAAATAATTCACTTTAAGCTTCAATAAGCTCACTGATAAGCTCACATCATTTTTATAAGCTTTTGTGAACTTGAAAAATCATTTGAAATTAAGTCATAATCTAAAATGCTATTTTGGACTAAAAATGTAAAAGATGTAAAGTTAAAGGACTAAAACTGTCAACTATGCAAACTAAGGGTATAAACTGTAATTTCTACAAATTAAAGTTACAAATAGTAAAAATAAGATATTTTTAGTCATTTGTATAAATTTGAGACTACAAGGACCTAAAATGAACATTTTATATATAAAGGACTAGTTTTGCCAACTTCCTAAAATACAAGGACCAAAACTATAAATTCTGTAAACTTGGTGTCAAAACAGTATCTTTGAAATGTTTTCGTCATTTATTGACCTATTTGATATTATAAGTACTAAAAGTATAAATATACATTTCATAAGGACTACAAGTGTCAACTTTGAAAGTACAAGGACTAAAAGTGTAAATATTGGAAAAAGAGTGTCAAAACTGTAAATTTGACAAAGTAAAGTTATAAATGAAATAAATATAAACCTGAGATACTTAAATGTCATTTTTATAAACATCAAGGTTAAAAATGTAAACTTTATAAAGTATAAGGACTAAACTTGTAATTTCACAAACTTAAGTAAAGATGATTATTTTATTAATATTAATTACAAGAAGTAAATAATTGAGAACTAACTAGATAACAAAAGATCACCTTTCACTAATCAAACTCCTACATCACTTTCATAGATCAAGAACTGAAAACTCAACACCCTGAGTCTGACACGACTCATCATCATCACCCGTAAAGACAAGACAATATTATGTTTAATATTGTTTTTGTACTTGAGGAATTACTCAAATACAAATCACACCACTACAGGAAACTAAGGTTTCTCATATTATCCAGGTTGCGTGTTGAAGCCATTCACCCGTTACACTTGACATTACTTGATTGCCTACATACACCACTCATCTTACATCTTTTTGCTCAAGCTGTTATTTTGGAACCTAAGCAAACAAGCTACCATAATCTTACACTCTCGCAAGCTTGATAAAGCTATCTCACAAGCTCAATCCTTGGCTACCTTGTTCGTTCACAGAATCACAAACATACCCTTAATGGGCTAAAGCCCATCAAAACTCACCATGGGTTATGGCTTGTTCCACTGCCCAAGACCACCCCAGCTCACTTTGGCAAGGCCCAATATAGGCCCAAGTACGACTAGGACCAGTTGGAAGCCCACTGGACCCACAGAAGACCCAATGGGCCCTAACAGTTCATGTTAGGCCCATTAACACACTAATAAGCTAAATATTTCACTTTAAGCTTCAATAAGCTCACTGATAAGCTCACATCATTTTTATAAGCTTTTGTGAACTTGAAAAATCATTTGAAATGAAGTCATAATCTAAAATGCTATTTTGGACTAAAAATGTAAAAGATGTAAAGTTAAAGGACTAAAACTGTCAACTATGCAAACTAAGGGTATAAAATGTAATTTCTACAAATTAAAGTTACAAATAGTAAAAATAAGATATTTTGAGTCATTTGTATAAATTTGAGACTACAAGGACCTAAAATGAACATTTTACATATAAAGGACTAGTTTTGCCAACTTCCTAAAATACAAGGACCAAAACTGTAAATTCTGTAAACTTGGTGTCAAAACAGTATCTTTGAAATGTTTTCGTCATTTATTGACCTATTTGATATTATAAATAAATATACATTTCATAAGGACTAAAAGTGTCAACTTTGAAAGTACAAGGACTAAAAGTGTAAATATTGGAAAAAGAGTGTCAAAACTGTAAATTTGACAAAGTAAAGTTATAAATGAAATAATTATAAACCTGAGATACTTAAATGTCATTTTTATAAACATCAAGGTTAAAAATGTAAACTTTATAAAGTATAAGGACTAAACTTGTAATTTCACAAACTTAAGTAAAGATGATTGTTTTATTAATATTAATTTCAAGAAGTAAATAATTGAGAACTAACTAGATAACAAAAGATCACCTTTCACTAATCAAACTCCTACATCACTTTCATCCAAGATCAAGAACTGAAAACTCAACACCCTGAGTCTAACACGACTCATCATCATCACCCGTAAAGACAAGACAATATTATGTTTAATATTGTTTTTGTACTTGAGGCATTACTCAAATACAAATCACACCACTACAAGAAACTAAGGTTTCTCATATTATCCAGGTTGCGTGTTGAAGCCATTCACCCGTTACACTTGACATTACTTGATTGCCTTCATACACCACTCATCCGAGGTGAGTCTTTAGTCCCACACTTTTTACTTGTTTTACAAACTATGTGGGTGGGATACATGCTACACTATATGAACACAAGTATTTTGATCAACTATTTTCACTATTGTATGCTACACAACTATTGCATAAGACACACGCCAACTTGAAAGTCCCTTCTATCATGAACCTTAGTCACTTGCGAGTGAACGCGAATAACTGTGAATAGATCTATTGGTGCTTGACAGACCCATTTGTTCTAGCCCACACCTGGTAGACAAATGCACTATTATTTGATACACTAGGAGAACTGGCAAACTCCTCACCTAAGGGCAATTTATACTGTGTTGATGCCATTACACGGCTCACATACTTGTTAACGTTGTGTTCATGAGACTTATGGCAATAAGCATACGGATCTAACTACTATACACCTGTGAAATACTTGATTGTGTTCATCTGATTTTAATTACAAACGCTATAGATTCACTCAACAATTTTGTTGACTTTTTAGCATGTATCTCAGGTAATTGAAGCAAGCTCAGGAGGCATGGAGTGGGCATTTGACCTTGTGTCGGTGGTGTAATATTAACAAACAGTCATTTTCAACAAATAATGTGATGTAATAAACATTGAACATCCTTGCATTTGAATTCAATAATATGAACTTAAAAACGTCTCTTTGAGTCATTTTCTATAATTATGACTGTGATCCTCTACGTAACACCCAATTAAGTCTTCCGCTGTTAAACAAATTTTTGGGGGTGTTACAGATTGGCATCAGAGCCCTGGTTATAGAGAACCAAGTGTATTTTCAAACACTGGACTATAACTACACTTTTCAAACGGACCGGTTACACCACACCACCTTAAGCCCTCCATGCCTACTTAACTACAACATTTGAGTAGAAATGTTGCACATACTACATGTTGGGACTACCTCATTATGAATTATATGCTAAAAGATAAATTAGCAACTTATATTACTATTAATTGGGTTATTACAGTACCATGTCTACATCCTTATCACGTTACACACTATTTGTGCGCACATGCTTACTAGTAAACTTTTCATCTACACTTGCGCTGTTAGATGATCTGTACTGATAGGGAAGTCCCAGAATTAGCCGGGTCATCGAACATGGAGCTCAGTAATAACTAGTTATTTAACTTAATCTAGTGACAGTTCTTGTTTGATGAGACATGAGATTAAGTTAAATAAAGGTTATTACTTAGCTACATGGATTTGATGATTTGCCGAGGATGGGAGTTCTCTTGAGGATAATGCTTCATCCACCACCCTACCGGTTGTTCCGGCACCGCCAAGGCCATGGATTGCACCCACTGGCAATTCCAGCTCCCCGTCACTTGATAACAAGATAACGCAGAATTGGCAACGGTTCACTACACCAGGTGCTGAGACTCCTCTACCCCGATCTACTCGGAATTTCCTAGACATGAGAACCCGATCCTACAACTCTATGAGCCCGAACCATTCCTGAGGTATTTCTGGAAAACTCCAAACGGTCCCATCCAGATAAACACTCCTAGTAGGAGAATACGGGCATGTTTAGTTTCCGTGGTACTACCACCACTTTTGTCACCCACCTCACTTCTCGATGTGATCGAGCCATCACTACCATTATTCTCAGAACATCATATGTTTCTGCAACCCTCGGTATCACCATCCTCACCACTCACATTATTGTCTTTACTGCTCGCAAGGACAGTCATACCTCGAGTTGGCCTAACACTGGACGATGTGCCCAGTACATTTGAGATTGGTCAGAAACTCGAGAGGTGTCCAGGTTGAAACAAAGCATGACACGGTATGGAAGGATATACCGTGTGTAAACAAAACACACCACTACTGTAGAGAATTCAAACTATGTGCCTTCTTCATTATTATTCGAGTTGTCAGACTCCCCATCTCCAGAAGCATCACCAATAACTATTGAAACTAATGCTGTCGCACAAATTCAGACTCAGTTGGATTCACTAGCTAGTAGAGCTTCACTCCAATCACCTTAATGAATCACCACTTGATCGCTATGAGTCATACAACCAGGACCTCAGAGTAATATTTGGAAGAATGTCTATCGGAGAATGAGAGAATTCCGATATGAGTTTCAGAGTAGACGCTATTCAGCACACACATGTTACAACCCAAGAGGCAACACAGGGGTTACGTGCCAGGGCAGAGGGTGTGGAGAAAACCCTACAACTTGGCGGAGACATGGCAAAGACTTAGAGTCAAGGGATTACCGCCTTAAGGACAATGTTGGATGCCTAGCTGAGTATAAACCAAGAGTTTTATAGACGCCTCACAAACATGGACACTGTGCAGAAACTAGTGGGTAGAGATATTAACTGAGAAAGCTTGAATGCTCTGAAGCAGATTAAAGACATGCCAAACGGCTCATAAATTTTCTATGTAACATTCGTAGCATAGACACCTTAACTTACCACAAAGGGCATTAATAAAAGATCTTGCAATATGTTGTTTTGTAAACAATCAAGCGAGTTATTAAAACCAAACTGTTAGTTATGATCGCTACTTATTGAGGCCAATTTATGATGAATATGGTTGTTTCACTATATGCATTGTGCCATGAGCGTTATGGTTGAACACAAATGAATCGGGAAGACACACTCATTCCTTACTATATTAGGACACCCACTGATGAAATTCAAAGATGACCAGTTTTATCGCAATACCTTGCTAATGTGATCACGAAACAAATTCCAAACTCGTATTCACCATGGTATTAAGAGAAATATACCTTCTTGCAGAGATGCAACAACTGTCACAGCATTACCAATCATGACTTGAGCTGCAACCCGGAGTTTTTGGTAGCTGATAGTGTGGCCACAACACTAAGAGTTTAAACAACGAAAGATGCCCCTCCCACCAGCACCAATAGACCAATCATCAAAGGAAATACCGTCAAAAATACTTGTTAAAGCTTCACTGAAGGAAATCTCTAGAAAAAAAGGGTCAGACTAAAAACACAGAAAGGAAAATCACCTCACCTAAAACTCAGACACATCACTTGTAGTATCGAGTACTGAAATTGAACCTCTCAAGGAAAGAGAGATCCCCGGTATCTCACCTATATCATTATTAGTACACTAAAGGACTAGAATGGCTTCCATTGCTTGACTTGGACAGACTGGCAGACAGAAATTATCAATCCACAAGACTTACAAACTTTTTCCAAGGAACAAAGAGTAATCTCTCACCCTAGACTAGTCACTACTCATGTATCACCACCACAGTATTTTCCCTTACAAATTCCCCCATAGAAGAATTTGGATGACTTCCTGTGAATAATGTTCCAACCACCATAGTTCCAGCAAGAACACCAACACCTCATCAGGAAAACTTTAGACTCTATACGCCTTAATTATAACCAACACACGTCTCCATGACGTTATGAACTTACAAGATACCTTGGACAACGTTTAACCAACACAAAATGATTCGGCATCATATCACTATCAAGGACCCATTCAGGAAAGCGGCAGACAACGCTTAGACTAGCCTTTCATCCGAAGTTTTCAATCACTGTATTACCAAACTGAGAGTCTTAGATAGTATACTCTACAAGGACATTTGTAATTGACTTCCATGGTTGCGGAACAATTCAACAAATTGTAGACCTACTTTATGACAGTGATTGTGCTACTACAAGACGTCATCTCAGATTATCCCGGATAGATATACATTTATAAGCATCACGACCTTAGTTATCACCCAAGTCCTTATCATGATATAACTTCTGTGGTGTTTACGGAGTTACACTACAAACAACGAGTACCCAAACCCTCCACAAGCAGACCATTTTTGAAGACATAACCACAACCCTCACTAGATAAGATATGAAGGTAATCAATTCTCCAGAAGGAATTGAATCAATTGAAGGCGAAGAAGAGGAAAATGTTGCACCTGAAATTCATAATCTTACCCACAAGAAATTCTTGGAATGGAATCCTCACACTTTTAACAGAACTCAAAGCACAATAAGACTCTGCAAAGGAATCGAAGAAGTAGAGCACATATTTCAATGTGAAAACTACCCCAAGGATGATAGAATTAAGTTTACCACTTGCACATTTCAGGGTTGTTGATAACGCTCAAAGTTAACATGTTTTTAGAAGCGTTATTGTTGTTTTTTCGTATGGAAATTGGTCATATTTGTATATATTTGTTACTTAATCGTGGAAAAGTGTTTATACATGCAAATATAGCCAAAAGCAGGAAAAAGTGATTAAAAATGAAGAAATGAAGTGATCATGCACGTTTGGAGAATTTCGAGAGAAAAGAGAAGGAAGAATT
>LBNU01000710.1:0-28053 GCA_014162995.1 Artemisia annua | reverse complement strand
GAATCAGAAAACATGCAGTTAGAGGGTAAATATACCTCTAAGGTTCTTGTAACACGAGCTAGGGTTTAACCTTATTCTCACCAAAGTTCTCTTTTATAAAACAAAAAATTCGGCTATAAAAGAAAATACGGGTCTGACGGGTCAGCCCATAGGAGGAAGGTGTGACGCCGTCACGCCGACGATTAGGGTTTTGTGATGGCCTTCTTGACGTCGTCACGCCGCCTTGTTCCAGATCTGACGGCCTTCCCTGACGCCGTCACCAGACTAGGCCAAAAACTCTCTGGCCCGTCATGAGTAACTTCCAATTTCTTCACTTCATTTGTTTCTGATGTCGTCACGTTGAAGCTTGTGACGCCGTCACCTTCTGTGCACTTTAGGGTCTTTTGAGATTTTGTTGTTTTCCGCACTTTTTCACTCCGAAAACGTCCGAAAATGCTTCTTTTGTGATTTTCTCCTCAAAAGTACCCAAAATGAGAATAGAAACGACTTTGGGTGAAATCCAATCAAATAATATACGAATTAAGACTCAAACTGACCCCTAAAAACGTAACATTTTTCGTCTCATCACAACTCATGTTGCTTTCACGTGGGTAGCTAAAATCATTTGTTGTACATACAAATTCAATGAATATCACTATATCATATATTTAGATTTCCACACTTAATTCTAACTTTTAAGCATTAACAAATGCTTTGTTTATTTTATGCATTGAACAAAGAAATGATATAGTGATATGCAGTAACACGTAATGGAACCGACTTGTAGTCGACACGAGAGTTTACTGGTCACGCGACATTGCATCTTTAAGTTGTAAAAACTATAAACAAAATTTGAAGTTTTAAACAAGTATATAAACAAAATTCATATTTACCATGTCGAATATATAATTTCTTGTTTGTGAAAACTGGTTACAAGCTTGAACATGGTTATGAACTTAAGATGCTTAATGAATTTTTGATCTTTTCTGCACGGCTTCACTAGTATGTATCCTTTTCTGTTTTGTCATCAGCTGGACTCAAGATTGCATCCATTCCTAGTGTCAAAATAAGAAAAGAGGCTGTTTGACCAACTAAAATTCATCATCTATTTGTTCTTATATTTCGGTTTCGTTATAGCATGAAACTAACATGTTGTAATTTCTATTCTATAGGTATTTTCATTAGCTTACACGGGCTTAAAGGGTTTAGCTGATGTGTAATATCTGTTAGGGTTGCTCTGCAAAGCATAATTGTACAGTTATTATTACTTTTCTCTAATCTACAATTGTTATGCATATCAGGCTAATGTTTCCGGCCATCATAACTTGCTGGCAATGCTGGTAGGTTTGAAACAGAAACGTAACGTTAATACCATTGTGCAAAAAGTTCACAAATGAGTCTAAATACCAAAAAACAAATGAGAGTAGTTAAACAAAAGTCATAGACTCCTTCAAATAACAGTTAAATTAGGAAGCAAGAAATAAAAAAAATAAGTTTCAAACGAAGCGACCTTCATCACCCACCGGTAACACAATCCGAATAAGCTTTATTCATTTGTCTATGCCCATCACGGTCTTCAGATAATCCCCTCTGGCTTCAAAAGGACAGCCAAAAAGTCCACGTGTTTGGACCGGATGTTCCAGCAAAAACGCATACGCAGGCTGTATGTCTTCTTTAGAAAGACCCATGCACTGTAGTTCTTCGTAAATTTCCTTCTCAGTATACACATGTGGACGAGAGCTCTCAATTACCTTATAACAAGTAGATAACGACAACATCAATATAATATATATATATAAACAATAAACTACTACTAATCTATGTTCGAAATAAACCGAGTACCTTAGAATTTCTGTCTAGAGCATGTACTATATTATCAAGAGAGTCCGCAATCTTACTCCGTACTGGATCCTCTTTTACTCACTCAAATCACTCTAATAACAATGAAAAGATACCTAAGCAACCATTCCTGTAAATCTTATGCAATTGAAGGTCCTACTAAGCTTTATGAAACCATATACAGAATGACATTTTTTAAACTTTGTTGGAACTCATATGCAGGCTATCCTTCAAACTAACAATAGAGTACCAAACGCATAACATAAATAGTGAACTAAAAGCATGGTGAAAAGCTCTGTAAGTATGCAATGTCCTCAAAAGCAACAAGCAGGTCCTGCAACTCGTCCGTCTTCAGATGAAGCCAAACCATCTATGACTCAAACTATCGAGCAAGTGTAGTTATTCTTCCACCACTAATTTCAGTATCCCAACCATGGGGCGTCTGTAACAATAGTATTGGTTTGTGGAAAAGATGCTCAAAATAATTACGGACTCTAAAGTATAAGCAACATAATATCAGGTATTCAGGCTTTGCAATCCAATACAGTACATCAAGCTATTTTCATAACATAAGATATTGCATTAGACAAAAACAGAATCCAATGACTAACATCCTTAACATCAAGTATCTTGTAAATTGGTATACAGAGGACAAACTTCGTTTTGGATTTCATATACATGGAACTCTTATAATTTTTTTGTTATCGAGGCAATGTATATTAAATATGCATAAAAGAGCACAACAGCATATACATGAACAAACGATCTGATATAACTTGAAAATAAAATCAAATAAAACATCCATCTGATCAAACGATCTGATAAAACTAACATTATACACTTATTATATCTTGAGAAAAACACATCTAAACAATGAAAACTAACAAACGATCTGATCAAACTTGAAACTAAAATCATAGAATAAACTTACAACTGGTTTCTTGAGAGCAAAACAGGTTGTGGCCGTTTGGTACGTACAGAATGAGATGTGTGATATGGGATAACTAGGTCAAAATATATAAAACGTGCATGAAAAAGTGAGGATAGAATTGTAATTGTACACAAGCCCATGATGTTAATAACAGGCCTCCCCTCCTAATCCGCCCAAAATTGGACGGAACAGATATACATAACAAAACACGCATCTTCCCTCCCTCCCACCTTCCCGTCCCCTCCTCTTCCTTCTTAAAAAAACTTAAGAACACCCGTATTTTGGATTTCCCTTCCCATCCCCTTCCATTCCTTTAAAAAAAAAAAAGTTGAGAACAGAGCGTAAGTATTGTTTTAGTAAGTTTTGGTTGGTTTAGAGACACCAAGATAAAGTTTAAGGGGAAATTAACTTTCTCGCCTTACACTTTAGTAGCTAATTAAGTTCCTCAAAGTGATTCAATATTTGTTATCAGTTTTATAGATCATTAAATGTTGTCGTTGAGTTGTTGAAAGATCAATCTTTGGATGGTTACGATTTACGAGTCTTTAAAGTTATAGAATCAATCTTATTGCGATTAATTACTTTCATAAGTTTCAATTCTAAATGCATTAAGATAATGTAAATGTATATATGATATATATCTATATCTATATTTATACTGTATTATAAAACATTTTAGGCTTTTTATAAAAGGAAGTCTTAAAATTTTAAAACAAAAAATTACTATAAAAGAAAATTTTAAAAATTAATGTAAAATTTGAAGTAAGTATCATTTAAACCATATAATAACCCCTCCAATAATGATATATTTTAATAAAATTATTTATAAGAAAACTACCAATTTAATGTTAAATTTGAAAAATAAAAGTTCTAACAATTTATACTATTAATAATTCAGACGTTCTACTTTTGAAAAACATATATCTACTATGTTATAAAGTATTTTGTACATTCTAAATAAGGAAGGTCAAAAATGAAAAACATTTGCTCGCCAAAAAAATAGTCACTGGGTACCCGCCGCCACATTGCACGGGTATAATTTATTTTAACTATTTTGTCTTCCGGATTTTAATTTATGTTATGCTAAGCAGTGGCGGATCCAGAAATATTAAACATGTGTGGCACAAAAAATTTTACCCCGCTATAAAACTAACGTGGTTCCTTGATCTAGTCGTATCAATGAAATTTTCAAGTTAATATGTCAGGTTGGGTAAGGTCTAATTTTAACACAAGTGCACTAATGAAATGGAAAAACAAATGTTATGTATCAAATAATAAGTATTTAAAGTTTTTACGTCAACTTCTTCGGTATTGTTTTACATCAACGTCTTGAGTTACTTATGGCTTATTAGAATTCATGAGATAATCGTTTGTTGCTAATACCTTATGTTACCTTTTCTTCTAATATACGACAATAAACAATTTTTATAAAGTCATCACCTTTTATTTTAACGGCAGAAAGTCACACCTATTATAAAACTTAAACTATCTTTACTTTGACATATGACATTATTCAAACTTTTGGTCGCATGTAACCAATATCAAAGTTCACTTCATGCCATTTAAAGTTGATTTTTACGATTACATGAATACTTAAATTCATGACTAACTTCTATTTTTTCTTATAAGTTAATACATCTTTACTTTTTCCAGAAGAAATATTGAGCTAGTTCTTGTAGGATTAACTAGTTGCAACATCTCTTTATTTTATCAAAATCATATGTGACATTTCAAAAAGTTCAATAATTATAATATAGATATGTGTGCAGTTTTGACAATTTATGAAAGTATGAGGGTCAAATTATAACAACAAATAAAAGCAAGCCTTTAAGTATAAAATTAAGACATTGGGTTCTGGGTCATCATCTCTGTCAACAAAAAAACCATATAGACTCCATTAAAGCAGGATTTTGAGATCTTTTTTCACTTGTTTCCTTAATCTTTATGCTGTTTTCCTTTCTTCTTATTTGAATGCAATGTGGTTCCCATTATAAGATACCTCTATTTTACCTCACCTAGCGAACCCATATTTGGCACGTGCCACAGGTAGCCAGGCTTTGGCTCCGCCCCTGATGCTAAGTTATTTGTAGTGGTGATACGACAAGGACATTTTAAAGCAAATTTAACAAATAATATATAACAATGCTTTTTCAAATATGAGTTTTTATCTTAACTATCTTGCCTTTAGGTTTTGAGTTTATGCTATGGTGAGTAAGTTTGGCAAGCTTTGGTCTCAACTCGCCATGCATGTTTTCACCCGCAGATATTAGCTTGGGTTTTCCTTTTGCAGTCCCAAATGATTCACGTGAATTTACAGCCAAAAGTCTTCACATTAATGCAAGCGAAGCTAGGCTTTTTTAGGAGTTATTTTGACATCGTAGTTAGATTTATAAAAAGTGGCATATTCTCTCTTGTTTCAGATGTTTTTCTCAAAAGGGACATATTGCTGTATTTATTCATGAAATTTCTATATGTCCAAATTACCCTTATTTCACATAAGTTTTTCTTTTATAGTTGCAATCCGGCATTGTAAGCTACCATTTAGTTTTATTTCTAGATTATTCTGTAAAACGTAGAGTATGTGATTCAAACATGTACTAGAGAAATGCCAAATATTTTATAATAGTCCGTTCTTTTTGGTAGATTATGTGTAGTGTAGAACATTTTATAGAAGAGTTGTATGTAATGTCTGCGTTTTCTCATGGAGGAGTATGTGCCTATAATATGTATGTCATGAAGGTTCTATAGTTAAACCCTCAAAAATTTAAACATTCGAAATGGCTAAACCCTCAAAACATTTAAACAATATACGTCTTGCCAAACCGATTTCGTTTAGCCTGTGAAATTTTTCAAAACCTACACAAACAAGTTTGAAATACAAATTGTACGCACTGATTATTTGTTGTGAAGGTCATAATGTCCTATCATGCTCGAAGCCCATTTGGTATACTGATCATCGATGGCTGTCAAATCATGATGCTCCTTTCACCCACAGAAAAATAAAGTAATCAAAATTAGAGTATGCTTATCGATTTCCATTTTAAAAATCAAGCATGAATTCCAGTAATCACAATATTAAAACACTTGATAACATTCAAAACTCACACTTCAATTTAACATTCAAAATGATGATTCCAAAGATAAGGATCTAATTGACTTACGTGTGGTGAAAAAATCACAGATCCAAATGATAACAAGCTAATCAAAACCATATGTGTTACTCATAAAAGTGATAATAGTATATTTTAAATGTGTACAAACACAAATTTTTAAAGATCTAAGTTACTACAAACAATAAAAAAAAAAAAAAAAAAAAAAAAAAAAAAAAAAAAAAAAAAAAAAAAAAATTGACTAAAAAAAAAAAAAAAAAAAAAAAAAAAAAAAAAAAAAAAAAAAAAAAAAAAAAAAAAAAAAAAAAAAAAAAAAAAAAAAAAAAAAAAAAAAAAAAGCCAAACAAACAAAAAACAAAACTCCAATCACATAGATAATATACACTTCCGCCCTATGCTAACCAAATTAGGTATTTCATGTTTCAAATGAATTGCGACCGGTGATAGTTGAACAAGGTAATGCTTCCAAAATTCCAAAGTTTGCACCAGGATAGCTAAACTGTGGCTTCAAACACTCGCTAAGCCCCTATTGAATAGGGCAGGTAAGTTAACAAGTTCCGCTTTGTTTATCATAGGGTTGTTGGGATAAAGGAGATGACTCTAGCCCCATGTCGCCTTTATAAATCACTCCCAAAATTCCAAAGCTTTCACCCTAACAACAACTACTATTTTTGGCTATCATCCCACCATCTGTTTCATTGATAACCATGTGGTTTCTCAAAATCACACCCAGAAACAGCATTAACAACACTTGCCTTCACTGGTCAAAATTGCTACTATATTTTTATTATTGATCCGTTTAATTTTTCCCTTTGAGCGGCTGTTTATGCTCACATATTGGAGGGGAAGAATCTGCTAATGGTCAGAACATAGATGGTACGAACATAGATGGTACGAGTATTCTGCAATCATTGCTTTCCGTCAACTTTTGGATAAATTTTGTCTTAGGGGTGCACAATTGGGTCTGTTATTGCATTAATTGACATTTTAAGTCAAACTGAGGCTTTCATAAATTTATAAAAGAAAGAACTGCAAGATGTCGCCTCACTGTGCAGTGTGTTTGTGTTTTCTGGATATTATATTAGGGGTTTAATATCAAACACACTTCTTGGTAAGTTTGGTTGGGCAGACCATGGACCATGGTTGTTTCTCAAGCCGTAATATTTGTCGGCCACATGATCTTCGGAACTAGCCATCTCTATTATGGAACCGCCATCATAAGAGCTTGTTTTGGATCCCTCAACGGCCTTACAAATACTATAACAGTTGACATTAGGAGTCCATAACATGGCGAGCATTTTCAGTAATATCAATATCTCAAGCGCGTTAGCCACCTTTTCCATGTCATTCTATGTGGTGTATGAACTTTCTGTGCATAAGGGAAATGAACATAGAGGACCAGGAGCAGGATCCCATGAATCGTTCTCAGCCTTTGGTTTGACTTGTTTTGGTGGTTGTTTTATCATGTTAATTTTGGGCTAATCATATTAAAGCTGCATATCAGGGTATGTGACACTCGGGCGTAACAAGGATGCAGAGTTATGGTATCAAAAGTAGCATCCTTGTTTTTCTTTGCCTAGAATATTGTACAAAGACATAATACATAATTTGATAGATATGTGTTACTAAGAAGCTGTGAACATGGTTGTTGGCCCAATTTCACGGATCTTTAATCGACGATATACCAAAATATGAAATAATCTCTATTTTCTATAAATGTGTCATCAATTCTGTAATTACATAATCTAGAGTATTTATAAGAAATGAAAAGATGCGTTTGAAGCATTGTGTTGGTTCGGCTTGAATGGGTTCGACCCGACAGTTATGTCGCTTCATTTGTAACTGCCATTTGACAGTTATTTCTGAGAGTTGACTTTTTAATATGGTTGACTTTGATTTCGGGTTTGACTTTAGTTATGGGTAGATTGGGATTAACCCAATATTCTCGCCCTTAATCACAATCGTCATCTCCTAGATCTTTGAGTCTTCTTGATTCATCTTCTGATTAAATCCACCATTTTAGTTACTACTGTTTTAATTTTGTAGTGCTTGTGATCATTCTTATATCCAGGTAGATCAAATTTCCTTCGGTTGCTTCCACCTTTATTACTGTGATCTTCATTATGTCCATGTTGATCGTATTCTTAAGGTTATTCCCACCTTCATTGTTGTTGTGATCTTCTTTAAGTCCAGGTTGATCATATTTTTGGTTATTCCCACTTTTATTGTTATGATCTTCCTTAAGTCCAGTTTGATCATAATTTTGGTTGGTTATGCTACCAACACCTTGTCTTCTTATTGGAGTTCTTGCAGCGTATATATCTTCCTTAATTCCAAGTTGACTTATGCTTTCGGTTATACCACCATCCAAGCTTTCACTGCCAACTCCTTGTTGTTCAATATTTGATATTGTCAATTTGAAGTTGAATGGAATTTCCTTCCATTCTTGCTTCGTGATTCCTCTTGGTTAATGAAATTTCCTGGTGCTTCTTCAATAGTTGCCATAAGTAAATGGTTCCAAGTCTTCTTCAATGATTTTGGATTGTTCCTCTTTCTTTGATGGACATTTGTTTGCAAAATGCCTATACTCCTTGCATTTGAAGCATAGCACCTTACTCTTATCATGAGTAAATTTATTTGATTTGCTGTTTGATTCTTTCTTGAAATTATTTTCTTGGCTTTGCAACAAATCTTGTCCACATTTTTCACAGTGTCTTCCGTGAGTAATGTTATTGTCGTAACGTGTAAACAATAACTTATCTTGATCGTTATTGTCCTTATTCTTCTTAAACTTAATCCTTTCTTCATAGGTCTTAAGTCTCCCTATTGCTTCTTCNCTTATCATGAGTAAATTTATTTGATTTGCTGTTTGATTCTTTCTTGAAATTATTTTCTTGGCTTTGCAACAAATCTTGTCCACATTTTTCACAGTGTCTTCCGTGAGTAATGTTATTGTCGTAACGTGTAAACAATAACTTATCTTGATCGTTATTGTCCTTATTCTTCTTAAACTTAATCCTTTCTTCATAGGTCTTAAGTCTCCCTATTGCTTCTTCCATTGTCATAGTGCTTAGGTCGGAATATTGTTCTATAGATGCAACTATTTGCAGATACCTATCCGGTACAGCATTTAGTAATTTCCTAACTAAGTTTTGAACTTTTATTACGTGTCCTAGACTAGCGGCTTTGTTTACAAGAGTTGTGAGTTTTCCTGTAAAAGTGTCGATAGTTTCATTCCTTCATATGTAACAACTCAAGGTCAGATCTGAGTGTTTGAAGTCTGGCTTGTTATACTCTTTCTTCGCCTAAGTGCCTAGTTTTCAAAGCCTCCCATATTGCTTTAGAGGTTTTGTGCTTTGTTATTTGAAGCAATTGATCTTCGGGTAAGCCTTGGTAAAGGTATGCAATAGCAGTTTTCTCCTTTTTCTTATCGGGTTGAGTTGAGTCTAATGGCTCTATTGTTTCCCATAACCCATTTGCATCTAAGATAATTTCCATTCGAATTTCCCATAGTGAGTAATTCGCGGGTTTTAACATCGGGCATTGGAATTGAGGGGTAGTATTAGGTATACTAGCCTCCTTCTTTCCATTATCTCCACCATTTTTAGTCATTTCTTAGTGATAATGACAAGATAATCTCCTAAAATTCTAACACGGGGTGTGTTAAAAGAAATCTAGCGTGCTTCTAATGTTTTGTGTCTAAAAATGACAAGCAAAACTCTATAGGACTAGTTTTAATCCAAAAACTATGCTCGGAGTTTGTATATTCTAAAATGAATAACCTAAGGTTAATTTTTCCGTAAAATTATTCCTAATAATATAATAAGCAATGGCTAGGTTATTATATTTCTAACAATCCTTGAGAAAAAAAATACTAACTTAAAATTAAGAAGTATCTTTTCTTATACCCTTATATGATATATCAAATGTAAATATACTATATAAGAAGTAAATAAAAGTGGAGGGTTGTATTTGCGAATTGTGGAACCTGGGGGGGTTATTAAACCCGTAGCCCTTTTATATTTGGTTCGGTGTTGCCCTGGTTTATATGTCCGCCGCCTTTTTTTCTGCTTATCTCTTCTTCTGTGATAAAAGGTCTCTCTCCCTTTGAGACTTAGAAACTGCTCTTGGTTCTTTGATGGGTTGACCGTCGTGTGTTTGGCTTGGTTAACCACGTTTTCTTCACGGTTGATGTGTTCTTTTCTCGAACGCGTTTAATCCCTCTGGTGCGAAAATATGTTTTCGTTCAATTTTGGGATTCTTCTACCGCGTAGCAATTGAATCAAGTGATGATTCAATTACGGGTGCTAAATTTGATTCTTCGAAAGAACAGGTGTGTTTGTTCCTTGTTTTTGCATCAATAAATTTTGCCCCTTGATGACTTTGTGTTATCTGGAATTTGGTATTTGGTTTTTTTCTTTGTTTTTGAATCGATTAGATACCGGTTGTGTTAACCGAGTCCAATCCTGATGATTATGGTTATGGGTTTGGTTCTGTTTCCGTATAAATTTTGACCCCTTTTTTTGCAAAAAAGATAAAAGAGGAACCTTTTGATGCCGGTTGATTAATCACTTTGTGATTGATCCCTTGGTGACAAAACGGATTCTCTTGATGGAAAACACACTGAAAATGATTCTTTTGATTTTGTGTGTTCGAATGGTTTTGCAAAAAAAATTTTACCGAGAAAAAATGTATTTCGATTCAAAACAGGGATGAGAAAAAAGCCTTGGTATATGATGATTTTGGCTCTGATACCAATTGTTGGCCCAATTTCACGGATCTTTAATCAACGATATACCAAAATATGAAATAATCTCTATTTTCTATAAATGTGTCATCAATTCTGTAATTACATAATCTAGAGTATTTATAAAAAATGAAAAGATGCGTTTGAAGCATGGTGTTGGTTCGGCTTGAATGGGTTCGACCCAACAGTTACGTCGCTTCATTTGTAACTGCCATTTGACAGTTATTTCTGAGAGTTGACTTTTTAATATGGTTGACTTTGACTTCGGGTTTGACTTTAGTTATGGGTAGATTGGGATTAACCCAATAATGGTGATAATCGTTGTAACTAGATGTAATTTTTGTAACGGTGGATATTCGCATTTGGTTTTATTTTTAACGTCTTTGTGCTTTGTTTATTTCTTGTGGTCATTTTGTGATTTGGATGATTTATGGAAAATGATACTTTCATAATCACATATACCTTCTTTCTTAAGGTACCCGCAACCCATAGTTGTTTGCGCAAATTTTGATTGGAAATCATGAGTTTTACATAATAATTGGCAGTAAACACGATATTCAACCATTCATGTGTCACAAGCTTATAGTTTTCATATTTAATACGGCTATTAAATCCATGTTCCTTTTAACTACTTCAGAATAACATTGATCATGGTTTTAGTTGAAGAAACATATTTCATTATGACGAAAACACGCTTTGATGACTTTGTTGCTTGTACCATGTCCGATAATCTTGTAATACACATAGGTAATCAATATATGTAAGGACTAACTTATATAGCGGGTTCACTTACTCTATGTGCATGAATACTTTCGCTCCATAACTTGTATATTCGCATTTGATCATGTGGATATCCGGTATTGTTGGATATGAATGAATTAATTAGATGAATATGAAACATTGATAAATTGGATTGAGACCTACTCAAGTTCATATAAATATGATGATTATGTTTTCTCAGAAACAAAACAATGGGGCCGACATGAAAGATCAGTTTTCTTCAAAATAAAGACCCCTTATTTTGTTTGTGAAGGAACATGACTGGTCATGTTCATACTAACTTGGGATGATCTGAATCCTAATAAATTTTCTTATGTTTGCTTCTTGCCTTTATCAACTTTTATGTAACAAATTATGTGTAACGCTCGACTGCTCAACCTTTATATATTAACATAACTGCTCACGCTCTTTACGATAAGATAAGAGAAGTAAAAAAAAATAAAGTGTAAAAGAGAAAGAAAAACAAGTATGTACTATAGGAATATAAGTAGGGCTTCGAATGCTTAGATTTATCACACTATGTAACTTTGACTCATATCAGATTACTAGTTTTAATGCGCGTGCACACACGAGACTCGGACAATGACTACAACTAATAATTTACGATGAAGTGGGTTACAACCCAACACAATCACTCAAAACTCAAGCATAATATTATACAATAAATACCACAACACACTTCAACTTTTAACTTCTAGCCATTCCTCATGTTTAAGCTTTTAGTATCAACCTAGGATGTTTGTAATATAAGTGTGTTCTTGTTGATTTAATAAACGGAGGGACTGCTTACAAACTTTCAAACCGTGAATTTCGTTGCAAACTAAACCCAATTGTCATTAGAAACTAAAACCCGTTATTTTTTAGACAAAGAATGGTGATTTCCAGTTTAAAGGCTTTGTGTTTTTGTGAGGTTGAAGATTGTTTGAGAGAAGATAATACTTTTAGATCTAGATCTGATGAAACACAAAACCATCCACCCGGTTCCTATACAAGGTTGGTCCAAAGTAGATGGGTTTCGGTTAGGGGCGGACCTAGAGGTGTTCCCGGGGGTTTACAGGAACTCGGTATGGCCGTTTGTCGCCTAGTGTAAATTTTCATTAAAAAACACGATTTTTACGAAACGAACCTGGTTCCGAAAATACGTCACATAAATACATGTCTTAGTTAGTTCACTAACATGTCAAAAGAAATAGTACATGTCTTTTTAATTTGTTTACTAGTTTTTATAAAAATTTTACCTTTTAGATCATTTTTTTTTATTTTATACTTGTTAAAAAAATTGTGCACCCGGTGACTGAGTCCCGACTCCGCCATGGTTTCGGTTCCCAATGCTATGAGCGTGTAGAGTCTCCAAAACCTTGCGCGCACTGTTTTTTTTCTTTTATATTCGATGTCATCTAAGGTGCGAGCGCTATATTTGTCCACGTCGTTTAAGCGCGCACAATACTTTGCGCTCAGTGTAGATTTTGGTTACGGGAGTTATTTTTGTCATAATTTGAGTGTCGTATTCTTTTTGAGTGTCGTATTTGAGTAGTTGGGTAATTGGTTTTTAAACAAAACCAAACTGTCGTCCCTATGACCCTATCGTACACACAGGTACGCATGTCACGAAGTTTTTACACCCCGTATAATTGTATAAATGTATAATGAAGACTCAAGATGAGATAATGGGTTGGAATGTTGGACCACGCAAAAACCGGTACAACTTTCATCCCTATACAATGAGTTAAATGCGACGACAGATTATCTTCTCGTTGTGAAAGATGAGACAATGGTTAATTGCGTGTTCAAAGAAGGTCATGTTTGACATATATGTCCGACGAGCATGGTGATGAAGGTCTATAAAAGATATCATGCATCCAACAAGCCTTACACTTTTAAGTATATCATGTCCTTATAACTGAATACAGATCGATACAAGATCGGATCATAATTGAAATGAAGCTCTTGGCGTACATGACGCAGGATATATATGGTCCCAAAACAGTTATAACACTATACACTAGACAATATAATTGGTGCCAACAATTAAAAGTGTCCCATCTTTTTAGAGCACAAAAGCTCTACAATTGACTACATTTATAAAGTGGTAACAGAGATCTTTTAGTTGTTGCAAACCACATAATCAATAAAACATCACAAAAGTGAACTGTAATTTGGTGTGCAATTAATATACGATATATAGATAGGTGGTGTACACATATGACACAAACCACATATACAAAACCAATATATATATTTGTGTCTATACTAATATACAAGTTTTCATGAAACTGAATTTAAATCCAAATACGATATTGATACATAGGATATTAAATGAAACCTAATCAAATTATATACTACTAGTATAAATTCATCCAGTTTCTTGATTTGGATGGAATTATGAAACAAACTTTTTTTTCTGGGCTATCGATCAATCTTGATTTTGAGATGGAAACCCTTTTAATTGGTGTTCTTCTCAGAATACAAATAACTTTAAAAAGACAGATTTGCTGAATTTCGCCAAATACCACCAAGTTGAATGTTTTGCGATGAAATTTATAACCTTTAACTAGTTTTCGCAGTCTTCCAAATCTGCTCGAGTTCTCTTGCAAAAGCTTCTTGACGTCCAACAACAATGGTTATATGATCTTTCTTCTCAACAACCTTGACGTTTGCTCGAGGGACTTTGGTCTTGAAATAATCGCTACATTCCACTGGAATGACCTCATCATCTCGACCATGAAACACATTTACACTGCAATTTAGGTGGTTTTGAACTATATCCAAATATCCTTCAATTTTTGCGGCAGTCCCACATATAACATTGTGAAGAGTGTGCCAAGCAGCATTATGTGTGTGACAACAAAATCCTTCGATCAAATATGTCTTAATCCTGTTTAAAAGCAGTTAATTGGTCATGAAATACGTTGAAACAATAGGTTGTTCAAAAAATAAAATAAAATAAAATAAAACTCATCAAAAGATTTGTCTTCCATTTTATGATTTTAGTCCTAGTGACGCAACGGCGGAACTTGAAAATTTTTCTTAGAGGGCCGAATTTATTTTGGAAGGGCCGAATCGGAGATTTGTTTGTAACCTCAACTAAATTACCCCTAAAACCTATAATATTTACACTAGGTTCCGCAAATTTTGGGAGGGCCGGGACCCTCCCCTGCCCCTACATAGTTCCGCCAATGAATTGTTTAATTATGTGCTATAAACGTTCAAAATCTTAAACTTTGCTATGATCTATACTAAGTAGAGATTGTTGAAACGTAAAAAGATTAGGACTTACTACTTATAAAAACATCACATCAACAAAAGTACATTCTTGTATCTCGTTTTGTTACCTTTGCAATATTATGCTCTCCAAAAAACAAAAAGATAGATTAATACAGAAAAACGGGAATATTATTGTGTTGAGATCATGTTAGTATTAATGTTTATTGAAGAAGGTCATTTATTGTTTTGTATCATAAATAAAAGAATAAATGTAACATTTACACCCAGGGACGGAGCTAGGGGGTTCTCGTGTGTGCCCAGAAACCCCATGGATTTTTTCAATGTACTGTTAATTTTTGAAAAAAAATACCAATTTTTTCTAAATGCATCTTAAATACATCCGGTCCTTCGAAATGTATTTCCAGTATCACGGTTCAAAAGATTTTATACACCCGGTAATATTTGGTCCTGGCTCCGTCCCTGTTTATACCAAGAATCACAGAAAACACTTACTACTTATAAATTAGACCAAAAATCACATCTACAAAAGTACATTCTTGTGTTTTGTTACCTTTGCAATATTATGCTCTCCAAAAAACAAAAAGATAGATTAATACAGAAAAACGGGAATATTATTGTGTTGAGATCATGTTAGTATTAATGTTTATTGAAGAAGGTCATTTATGGTTTTGTATCATAAATAAAAGAATAAATGTAACATTTACACCCAGGGACGGAGCTAGGGGTTCCCGTGGGTGCCCGGAAACCTCATGGATTTCTTTAATGTACGGTTAATTTTTGAAAAAAATACCGATTTTTTCTAAATGCATCTTAAATGCATCCGGTCCTTCGAAATGTATTTTCAGTATTACGGTTCAAAAGATTTTGTACATCCGATAATATTTGGTCCTGGCTCCGTCCCTGTTTATACCAAGAATAACATGTTTATACCAAGAATAACAGAAAACACAAAGAAACTCTGCCGATTCTGTGACAAGTAGAGACTTTATAACTGTATTTACCATAACTTCATATCTATTGTAGCACAATAATATAACTTATGGTGAAAAAGATATTGTTCTTTTTGTTAAAATCCATGATTTTTAAAGGGTCCCGTCATAAATGAGGTCATTTATGATTTTTACCTTATCACGCAAAGTTGCATTGAAGACTAACAAACTAAAGTCAAGATCCCTTTAATTTGGTAGTCTGTAATTTTTGACATTTTTGCACTTGACACTTAATTATATTATGGCCTTTGGTAAAATGCCAAACTCCAAAAATAAATATGAACCGAGTAGTTACAAAATGATCAAACNTGTTTTGTTACCTTTGCAATATTATGCTCTCCAAAAAACAAAAAGATAGATTAATACAGAAAAACGGGAATATTATTGTGTTGAGATCATGTTAGTATTGATGTTTATTGAAGAAGGTCATTTATGGTTTTGTATCATAAATAAAAGAATAAATGTAACATTTACACCCAGGGACGGAGCTAGGGGGTTCCCGTGGGTGCCCGGAAACCCCATGGATTTCTTTAATGTACGGTTAATTTTTGAAAAAAATACCGATTTTTTCTAAATGCATCTTAAATGCATCCGGTCCTTCGAAATGTATTTTCAGTATTACGGTTCAAAAGATTTTGTACACCCGATAATATTTGGTCCTGGCTCCGTCCCTGTTTATACCAAGAATAACAGAAAACACAAAGAAACTATGCCGATTCTGTGACTAATAGAGACTTTATAACTGTATTTACCATAACTTCATATCTATTGTAGCACAATAATATAACTTAGGGAATTGATCCGCACACTCCATTTATTGATCCGCACACTCTACAGTACAAGCAGATATGCATAATATGAATTTTGTACAATTTATTGAAGCAAAGAAAAAGTGTCCCAATAAATTTGGTGAGTGTGCAAATCACTTGCCTATAACTTATGGTGAAAAAGATATTGTTCTTTTTGTTAAAATCCATGATTTTTAAAGGGTCCCGTCATAAATGAGGTCATTTATGATTTTTACCTTATCACGCAAAGTTGCATTGAAGACTAACAAACTAAAGTCAAGATCCCTTTAATTTGGTAGTCTGTAATTTTTGACATTTTTGCACTTGACACTTAATTATATTATGGCCTTTGGTAAAATGCCAAACTCCAAAAATAAATATGAACCGAGTAGTTACAAAATGATCAAACTTCAAAATTCACTTTCAACGCAAAAGACAATTTCACTTATAAATAAGTTGTGAGTTGTGACTCATTTTGTAAATTACAAAAAGTCAACCAAATTGACTGAATAAATTAGTCAAACGAAGACGTCATAAATTAAACCCAAGAGCTCAACACTTTAACATGCAACCGTTTCATTGAAGAGGTATTGATGGCCTCATTTTGTGAGCTCATTAGATTAAAATTTTACCAAAAACATATAAAATACTTTTTGCAATTTTGTTTAGTCATGTGTCACGGACTATTATTTGATTGACCAGTTGTCGTTTCATTGAATAGTCGGCTAAAAGACCACAAACCAACATTAAAGAAACTCACAAGTATCGGATATGTCTTGATGTAGCATGAACATTTAGTAAATTTATTGCATGTGAATATGTGATGGATGTCTAGTCAATTAAGGCAAAAATAGTTGAAAATTTCTTCATATTTAATTTATATTATAGTATTATTCAACTCACGACATATATATTTTTCTAAAATATATTCTTCGATTAATTCATTTGGTATTCATGTAGTACGATGATCTAATTAAATTCGGTGCATTGATAAGGTGATGTCGACTGAAAAAACTAAAACAAAGCCAAGTGAAAGGTTTTTAACCTGTTTCTTGTGATGAGTTTTGTCAAAAATTCCCATGTCCGGTGATGCTTACAAATCAACAAGCAAATTGTTCGGCTAACATGCTCGTACCAACAAGCCATGGATGCTCCAAATGCGATCAGTGGCCACACTTGACGTGGGGCCACCTTGCGCATCATATATTGTGTTGGCTCCTCCCCTTTTGGTGTCGGAAAATAAGGCTGATACCAAAAGATCGAACACCATTGTTAAAAAAAAATGTAAAGAAATATAAAATGCAAGAAAAAAAATGGTATGGTAAATTACCGGTGCTAGTAATGTTAGGGACTTGACCGAGTTCGGGTATTTAACTGCGAGTGCGAGACCAAGAATGCATCCAAGAGAATGAGCCACAATATGAAATGATTGTAACTTGTTGGGTTCAAGAACCGTTTTTTCAATCATATCTAAATGCTCTTTCACTGTGTAAAGTGAGTCATGTGGCTTCGGGCTTCTCCCGAACCCCAAAAGATCGATCGCAAACAATCTATATTTAGATTTAATCGATCTAGAAAAGTTGGGGAATAACGTCTCCGTCCAAAATTTGGACGAAGATATAAATCCATGAATAAATATCACATTCTCACTAGCATTATCTGCCAAAAAGAATCGACTTGGTTAGTATCAGAAGCGTGTAGAAAAAAGTGTGCTTTAATTAATTAGTTACCAACCTTTTCGGCCTTCGGCATGAACAAAAAGAGTATCTTTACACGAATTAGACCATGCATTACACGTCTCACAATCACAATCTGACCACCTTACTGCATGCGACTTATGACCACCAGTTTTTTCTTGTATCATTTCGACCTTAAACGACGATGATCGAACATTCCTACGTTTAAAACTCGTTTTCGACACCTCAGCGACCAACGATGGCCTTGAATAAAGCGTACCCGATATTTCTTCAAGTTGTACCTTCGTGGACGTAACACAAACAATCTTCTCTGCTTCACCGTTCTCCGAAACCAAAATATTGCCACCATTAATGATTGCTTTTTCGGGTGATGAACAATAACATGGCTTCCATTCATCTTCCACAAAAAAATCTACAACTTTGTAAACGTAGCATAACAAAATATCAAGAACGTCGAATACAGAAAACACGAGGAAACTTATCAGATCATTAACTATTTTTCCGGAGAACCTAAAGACAGATCTTACGGTTGCACCCATTGGAAAATTTTAGGCGAGAGTTACAAAGTGAGCATGGTATACTAACAACAATATTGGTTTAGACTATAGAAGTTAGGTCATTAATATTTGGAAAATGTAGCTAAAATTATTATAAGAAGTATGTGTGTGTTAGTGTGGTAATATATATGGGTGTGACAACTGGCTAGCGGCACGAACTAGTATTTTTTTTGGTTTAGTGAAAGCGTGTGAAATAGCGATTGTGTGATAAATGGTAGTAGCATTAATCGTACAAAAGAAACAAAAGAGAAAGTGAGAAATGTTGGTGGTGGTTGAACTGTTTAGTGACTTATCTAAGAACCATTTTCTTCTCTATACTAACAAACTAGTTACTAGTAATTAATCGTGCAATGAAGGTCAGGGTGGACCGGTCAAAGATGACTAGTGTGATAGTATATTGATATTGTGTTGTAATATACGTATGTTGACTTTGTCCCATGTAAGTAATTATATACTCGTAATTAAGAAGATTTGTTAGAACAAAATTTCAAAAGATATCACTCATAGAAAATATTGCTCTTGAAACTTTGGAAATTACTTGTAGTAAAAGAAGGTTATAATAATGTCTAATATTGTTTTGTTGTATGATAATTCGATCCAATTCCTATAAATTCTTGCTTGGATTAATAAACTTTAGTCGTTAAAAGGTAGGGGTGAGCAAAACCGACTGACGACCGAAAACCGACACAAACCGACCCCGATCGACACAAACCGAGCTATACTCGGGTTGGGATTTCCTGGAAGTCGGGACTCGGTCGGGTCGGGACTCGGGATAAACCGACAAAACACAAAGAAAACCACACAAGTCGGGACTCGGGATATACTCGGGTCGGGATTCGGTTAGGATTTCCTGGTTGTCGGTTTTGGGATGGGTCGGGCTCGGGTCGGGACTGGTCGATTTCGGCCCGATGCTCACCCCTGTTAAAAGGTATTTGTAGAAAGGATTTTTTACAATGTGCCATGTTGACACATGTTTAAAACACTAAATAAACTAAAATTGCCATTTTTAAATGTGATTTGATATTATTACGTTCCAAATTTCTTTTGTTTGCCAATTTAACTTCATTTACATGAAAATTTTAATTTAAGAAATAAGTGGTTAATTAATACTTCTTAAGCCATGCCCCCATGGCACAAGTTAGATAAAGTCTTTGTAGAATTAGTCAATTACTGAACTTTTTGTAATCATACTCTAAATGGTAAGTTTTTATACAATATTAAGAGGGCTTGCTACTCATGCGATTTATCTTAGGCTAAGTACCACAACGCCAACATAATGGCGCCAAGATGACACGGGGCCTCGGCTGGTGGTGTTTCACGCAAGACCCACCAGCCATGCGGTCAGGTGTTTACTTTTTTCTTTTTTTTAATGTTTTAGTGAGTTATGTGTGTGACAAATGGTGTCCCATGACACCAGAAATAGAAGAGATGGTGTTTTGTGTTGTGTGATAGATTCTGGTGTTATAAGAAAAAAGTATTGAGGTAGCACCAATTTTCTCACGTACCACCCACGGCACCATAAGGTACCAAATGCTCTAACGAAATTAAACTGATGTCATGCATGGCTGATCCTGAGAATCCGGATGCCTTGGACGACCCGAGTAAGTAATGCCCTTTAGACACAAACAACTAAACTTTTTTGCTGGTTTCGAATGTAGTCAAGTTAGGCAACTCATCCCTAGACATGCTATTAAATACTCTATCAAATATCAAGTTGAAGCGCCTTTCTAAAAAAAATATATATCAAGTTAAAGCTATTTTAAAATTTCAAATCAGTTGATAAGACCACACATCCCATTACGAATCGAAGGATTCTATAATTAATACTCATGTAATTCATGAATCATCGTAGCATGAGGAGATCCACCAGAAAGGACCATAACAAAACTTAGTTCCCTTTTTAATGCACCACCCCCATCCTTTGGAAAACTTTTCCCACATTTGTGTAAAAATGACTTTATTGACTCTTGCACGTTTTCGATTTTACGAGAGTTTTTGCAATTCTATCCACTTTAGAGATAATTGCTCATGTACATGTACTGTGATGCTTATTTACACTTGGACGTTTTTGATCCCATTTTAATGCACCACCCCCATCCTCTGGAAAACTTTTCCCACATTTGTGTAAAAATGATATTATTGACTCTTGCACGTTTTCGATTTTACTNATATATATATATAAACAAAAAAAAATATATGTCAAATAGTATTTAAATCAGCTTTCTTTTACCAATTTAAAATGAGTTTCAAAAAAATAATAATAAAAAAATAATAATAGTTAAAAAAAAAAACAAAAAAAAAAAAAACAAAACTTAAAAAATGCTTGTTTAAGCGCATTTGAAGTGTCATAAGCTTATATGTCATAAGCAGTTTTTATTTAGGCTTATCTTTTAGTTTGTAAATTTATTTCTCATCTATAAATCATAATAAACTCATAGGTTAAAAAGTTACTTACAATGTCACTATGAAATATAAGTTAACACAAATACACCCTTTAACTTTTATGAAAACTAAACATTATATCCATCAAATACATGGATCTGAATATTCGGGAGGTATATATAACTTTCTTTCTTTTCTTGACCAGTAATGTTATATATAACCTTGAAATACATATGATGGTCCGTCATATTACAGTATAGCATTGTGCCATTGTTCTACAGGCGTTTAATGCACACAAATTCGTTCGGCATAAGTCCGTCCTCATCTCGACAACACATTGCAGTCCACACACTATTGCTATATGACTTGAATAGAAAAACTTCCAATGATTCGAATTGAAATACGAATTGAAATATTTTCACATCAAATGTTTAATAAAGTTAAAGATGATTGTACTACTCAAATAATGCATAATCATAACGAATAAAAACTTTCATGCTCCTTGAAACATATTTAAGGAACAAAAATAATAGTTTACATGTTTAACTTATAAGCTTAAAAATAGTTAAGCAATAATTAATCACGAGATAATTAGGGATTTTAACATAGTTCATATGAATGTATGCATTTACTTATATTTTTGTTTTTTTTGGGATAACCATTTCTTAATAGGGCAAAACTTTATACCCGTATATATGGGTTTTACAAAACCAAAAGAAACCACTAAAAGAAAAATGTCTTTTAATTAGTGACTTTTGTAGCGACGTATTTGATGCTAGCGACTCATTTAGCGACTTCATATTGCAGGTCGCTAAAAACGAGTAGCAAATTTTGGCGACTTATCAAAATACTCGCTAACGTAATGACAACTCTAGCGACTTCTTGTTATACGTCGCTAAATAATTGCGACTTGGCTGTTTCAAGTCACAATCCATGTCGCTATTACTAAAAGAAGTAATTATGTAAGTCGTTATGCATGTCGTTATTTTGAATAAAAGTCGCTAATTTGTCGCTATTATTGTCGCAATTAAGGCTATTCTAGCTCGTATATTGCTACCTGGTCATCAACTTGAAATATCTAAGTCACCATTCAATATTAAAATTTTAATACAATCATGATCATAGCATTAACACCTACATCAACAACTTGAAATATATAAATAATCCATATTCTATATAGTATATAAATATACCACAAACAACGTTATTTGAGCTAAAGATCAAAGATTTTTATAAATATAAAAGAATGGCAAATCAAAGTTACAATTCTTTTTTCGAATAAAAGAACAGAAAAGGAAAAAAGGCATAACCTTCATAGAGAAGCGATGGTGGTACAGTGGCCGGTGCATGTACAGTGTTATTTCCATTGTGGTGCAGTGTTGATTGCGTGGCGGTGCGGTGGTTGTGTGGTGGTGGTGTGTCTAAAGCTTTGGGAAAGAATAAAGATGAATGAATTAGGGCTCATCAAATTCTACGGATTAAGATTATAATGTTGAAATGATGGAACTCTGTATTTTAATTTTGGTAGAACAAAGTTTTGCTTATAAGAAGTTTAAAAAAACAACTTTTTTTATATTTGTTAACAAAAAAAATTCATTCAATTTACTAAAGTACTCCCTAATAAATAGTTAAATAATTTATGTCAGATAACTAAGGAATTAAAGTATTATTACTCTTATCAAATAAATTATTTGGTATAAGATTCACAAAATATGTATATGCCAAGTCTCTGTATACTTTGCGCCACAACACAAAACCACGGACATGGTTAGCAAAGTGCTTGTTACCGTTTAAAAATTAGCGACTTCTGGAGCATGTCGCATAATTCAACGATGTCTTTATTAACTATGTAGCCACAAGTTAGCGTCTCAACTTGCGACGTGTTCAAAATGTTGTAAAAATAGCAACGCAATTAACGACACAAAATGCGGCAAGTTTATCTTATAAGCAATTGCGACATGATTAGCGACTTGGTTTTTGACGTTGACAAAAATTGATGTCGCTAATGGTGTCGCTATCCCGTCGCAAAATTGCGACTTTGAATACCGTGACGCTTAAGACGTCGCTAAATAACCTTTTTCTTGTAGTTAGGCTGTTAAATAAATGGTAAATATGTATTGTATTTTCCCATGTTTTAATTTACCCTATAATAGTTTTCTGAATATATACTTAAATAACTTGCAACTAATCATGTTTGCGAAAACAATTTTGGGTAGAGGGTTAACTTCTTCTCAACGTTTTCTATACCATTTCTCGTTCTTCTGAGCCACCAAATATGTCTATTTATTTCAAATATATTCTTAAAATTGTAAATATTGTCGTGTGTTAATTTGTTTGACTAGTCGGACTCTACTTTGAAGTGTTTCGTACTCTACTTATAAGGCCTATATCAAAGAAATCTTTGTTTCAACATATCTATCCACGTTGTTACAACCAACATCACTTATATGTTTTTTACAAATTTCACAAAACAGAAACTTAACTTTGTAACGTATTGTATATGGTTTTTTAGATTTGAATCATTTTAGTTACAATAATTCAAACAACTATAAGTACCTTATGACAATAAGATATCGTCAAGCCCAAACCATTGTTTCCTCGTACAACCCTGTAGTTTTCCTTCACAATTAACTAACGAGAACGATGTTCATGTAACCACTAATAGAGGGGCGGCTCACACTTTGTGGAGGCCTAAAGCGAATACGAAGATGCCTTCTTGAATTTTCATTTCTTGTTTCTTTGTTTAATATTAGCTTTTAGATTCAATGGATTTATAAAACATCCAATTATCAAACCCATAACACAATGAGAATCTAAGAGTTTATTGAAGATAGAGAAAAATAATACGATATAAGAAGGAGAAAAAACAAACTTCGCTTGATGATAATCTATAAGTGGGGCTAAAGAACCGAACTAACGCGAACGAGTCTTGTTTCTGATTCTTAGTTTTGGTTAACCGAACAAACAAACCAATACGAACACTTCAATAAACGGACATTGATGTTCATGTTGTTCGTTGAAAAATAGGTTATTTTTGTCCATTCATTAATACATATTCATTAGTGATTCTTGAAACGTTTAATTTGTTTACAGTATCAAAGTAACTAGAATTTGTAGCATTAAATAAGCTCAACAACGCATTGTAGTCAACACACTATTGCTATCTGACTTGAATAACAAAAAAATCTAATGATTCGTAAAATATACTCAAATACAAAAGATGTTTACATCGAATGATTAATAAAGTTAAAGATGATTGTACTACTCAAATAATGCATAATCGTAAAGAATAAAAACTTTCATGCTCCTTGAAACATATATAAGGGAACAAAAATGATAGTTGACATGTCTAACTTATATACTTAAAAAGATTTAAGCAATAATCAATCACGAAATAATTTAGGGATTGGGATTTTAACGTAGTTCTTATGAATGTATGCATTTACTTATATTTTTGTTTTTTTTTTTCCGGATAACCATTTCTTAATAGGTCAAAACTTTATACCCGTGTATATGGGTTTTGCAAAACCAAAAATTCACTACAAGAAAAATGTCTTATAGTGACTTATGTAGCAACATCTTTAGCGACGTATTTGATGACAGTGACGCGTTAGCGACTTCAAATGGCAGGTCGCTATAAACGAGTCGCGAATTTTTTGTGACTTGTCAAACTACTCGCTAAACATAGCGACAACTGTAGCGACTCTTATTATACGTCGCTAAAATAATTGCGACTACTATTTCAAGTTGCAATCCATGTCGTTATTTTGAAAAGAAGTCATTATCTAAGTTGCTGTACGCGTCGCTATTTTCAATAAAAGTCGTTAATTCAGTCGCTACTATTGTCGCAATTTAGGTTCATTAGCAATATTGTTACCTGGTCACCATTCAATACCAAATTTTTAATACAATCATAATCATAGCATTAACACCAACATCAACAACTTGAAATATATAAATAATCCATATTCTATATGGTATATAAATATCACCACAAAAAACATTATTTGGCTTACATATTCAAATGTTTTTATAAATATAAAAGAATGGCAATTCAAAGTTCAATCCTTTTTCTGAATAAAAGAACAGAAAAAGGAAAAAGACATACCACCTTCACAAAGAAGTGATGATGGTACGGTGGCCAGTGCATGTACGTGTTGATGTCGTTGTGGTGCGGTGTTTATTGCGTGGCAAACTATTGGCTAAACGTAGCGACAACTCTAGCGACTCTTATTATACGTCGTTAAATAATTGCGACTTTACTATTTTCAAGTTGCAATCCTTGTAAGACTAGAAAGGGTTCACTACAAGAATCCTGTTAAATACCCACGAAAATTACCCACAAATGTTTATTTGTGGGTATTTACCCATAAGTTACCCACATGTTACCCACGATTAGGGAATCTAAAAACAAGTCATATTTACTGACGAATTTCCCACGAGCTTCCCAACAAAATTACCCACCGTGTTAAAATTAGTGGGCAATTTGTGGTTAAATTATTGCTGCTAATAACATTGCCACGAAATACCCACAAGTTGGGTTATTGTGGGCAAACAATGTGGGTAATTTCGTGTGTAAACTATTTATCAGCATATTACACACGCCTTTTAGTTGTGGGTATTTTTCTCTGGGAATTTTGTGGCTAAATATATACTTAAACTTTTACTCACATTGTATTTATATTGGTAATTTCTCCTAGGTAATTTTTCATGTGTAATTCATGAGAAAAATTTTCATATGTAATTCTATATTATAGGATAAATAGGCCTATTTATCTTAGGCTTGGGCCTATTTATCCTCTAATAAATTCATGAGTAAAATAGATGCCGACGACTTTATCCACTATTAGTTTAGTGGGTAAATTTGTTGTTAAATACTCATAGTTCTACTGACATTTATACCAATACATTTACACATGAAAAGCCCATTGTTGACGGATGAAAAGTCGATTGGACCTTCAAATTTACCACGATTTTACACACAAATTAATAGCTTGTGTTTAACATATGACAAAACATATGACCCATCAATTGTGATTAGTGAGCTATTACCAAGTTTCTCAGACTCATATAAATACTCATTTGATCAAAATTGTCTCAAATTCGTTTTCAATAAAAAAATTTTGTGTCTTAAAATGCAAAAAGAAAGAGAAATAGAAGATACTGTTATATTATGATTGGCCAAAACTGTATAATTTGAAATTTCATCTCGAAACACTTTTAATAAAAAGTAAAAAATATGTAATATACCAAATACCAATGTCTTAAAACCCCATTTTTTCGTTGATCCGGTTTAGTCGCCGGTTAAACCACCAGGTCGAACCGGGTTTATACTTATGTATATTTATTTTTATATTTAATATGTAATGTTGGATGATCACATGATTTGCCCGACTTTATTTCTACATTTGATTGAACCGATTAAAAAAGATTAAGAATATATCGGTAAACTTTGTTTTTAAGCTTTATATCTATAATATAATAATATAGCAATAATTTGCAACAACAATCAACAATCTATATTAAAACAATATTAGTTCGCGTTTCTAAGATAATTTATAAATCTAATTTACTATTTTACAAAATTATAATTAGCATCAATCTTTACCACTTCAACTTGTCAATTAAACTTATAAAGGTTGATGGGAAAAAAAAGTTTTGTTATATTTTGATAAAAAGTCATGACTCGGCCGGGTTTATCAAACTGGGTCCACCCGGGTCAACGGGAAACTGACGGTTCAATCCAGTTCTTAAATAAGCAAGAACTCGGTCACATTTGGCCCAGTCTCCGAGCCGGCTCCGGGTTCAACCGGTTGAACCATCCGGGTCAACCTGAGTTTTAAAATCCACAAAGGTGTGAATAGGCGGGAACACCCTGAATCCGGGTGCATTTTGTCACCAGCCATTGTTCATCCAATAA
Organism: Artemisia annua; assembly: GCA_014162995.1. Classification (NCBI taxonomy): domain Eukaryota; kingdom Viridiplantae; phylum Streptophyta; class Magnoliopsida; order Asterales; family Asteraceae; genus Artemisia; species Artemisia annua. The sequence continues at coordinate 1,109 of LBNU01000710.1, read as the reverse complement.
GAAATAGCTCCGGCAACTCTCCTGGCCCAGTGGGTCACCAACTGGAGTGAGAAAGAGCTGAGACTCGAACCCTTGACCTTCAAAATTTCTCCAGTGGTTCTATGAGTTTTTTGGAGGTGATACCAACTGAGCCAAAGCCCTTATGTGTTTTAAAATATTGCCAAATACCCCTACATAATAGTTATACTAATTTCTTTTTAACATTGTGTGTACGAGACATATAACTAGTATACTACTTTCTCAGTCATCAGATAAAGGGATAATTCCAAAAATAACCAAGTTGCCCAATCGATGGGGATTTTTGATCTTGGATTTGAAAATTCTTATTTTGACCAGTTGCCCCGGTTGCCCAAAACGTGTCACCCCCCACGGGACGCCAAGTGTCCCAAGTTGCCCAAAATTTGCCCAAGTTGCCCAAAATTTGGCGGCGTTGCCCAAAANGTTAAGTGTTGCGTTGGGCAACTGGTCAAAATAAGAATTTTCAAATCCAAGATCAAAAATCCCCATCGATTGAGCAACTTTGTCATTTTTGAAATTATCCCTGAAATAAATGTCCACATTTTTATTTTGTTTTGTACAAAAATAAGTATTTATTTAGTATCTTAATCAACTAAAAGAGACTTTTAGTTGGTATTAATGATATAAACTAGGGGTGAAAACGAGCCGAGCCGAGCCCGAGCCTGCCAGAGCTCGAGCTGGGCTCGTTTACATATATAAAGCTCGAGCTCGTTTCGAGCCTTATATTTTGAGCTCGAGCTCGGCTCGTGAAAATTTTCACAGGCTCGAGCTCGGGCTCGGGCTCGGGCTCGACTAATTTATATGAAGTTTTAAAGAAAATAAAGTTCAAATAGAGCTCGGCTTGTTAATTACATAAGGCTCGAGCTTGTTTACTACTTTTAAGCTCGTTTATACGTATAGACAATATATATACGTATATATTTCTAGGGCTCGTTTAGGCTCGCGAGCCTACTCAATCTTTTTGTATAGAGCCCGGGCTCGAGCTCGTTTAGGCTCGGCTCGTTCGAGCTTTTTACCGATCCGATCCCGAGCTTTTCACAAGCGGCTCGGCTCGTTTCCACCCCTAATATTATAAACACGATTGAAATTTT
>LBNU01000706.1:37650-56279 GCA_014162995.1 Artemisia annua | reverse complement strand
TTGCAAGTCTTGTACGTAGGACTTACGAAGGGTATGGCAAGTCATTCGTATACTGAAGGAGGGTTGCTGACGCGTAAGCCTCGCTATTTTTGATTTGGACTTGTTCCACATGTTCTTCCTCGAAGTATGTTCCAGAAAACTCCCTTGTTTATTATGCTTGCTATTGCTATGAAGCTTGTGATTCGGAGTATAAAAGGTTCGTTAATTTGTCGAAGCCTGCTGCTCCGTTCCGGATACGAGACGTTCTTCTTTCTTCTGATTGTGTGGGACCGAACATGTCTGTGAATCACCTATGTGGTGTTTTTCCTCTTGGAAGATTCTTTTGTTGGAGGACATACTCGATTCGTATGTTTCAGCTGGTTCATTACTTTGTCCTTCGAAAGGATCGTTTTTTTCATATTCTATGTCATATTCCTCCAATTCTTTAGCCCATTTGACCACTCTCCATGTTCCATCAGGGTTTAAAAACGCCCTCTCTAATGGCTTATCCATGAGTACTCTGATAAGGTGGTCCTTGAAATACATTCGAAGACGTCTCGTGGTGTGAACTAAAGCTAGAATTAGCTTTTCTGATGCTGCGTAGCTTTGTTCCACGTCTGGTAGAGCCCTGCTAATGAAATATATTGGTATCTGCATGCGTCTTCTCTCCGCGAAGAGCATTGCACCGATTTCATCAGGGGAAGCTGCTATGTGTAAGGACAACACTTCTCCTCTGGTTGGGGGCACAACCGTTGGCACGGCCTCCAAGCAATTCTTCCATCTTTGGAAGGATGTTTCGGCTTTCTTGTTCCATTGATAGGATATGTTGTTGATAACTTCATTGCGGACTTTGTAAACAGATGAAGACCTGTTGACACCCTTTGATAAAAATGCCTTCAGTGTTTCCAACTTTTCTTTTAGATTTTGAATCCTCCCTTGCGTTTTTCGGGTTTGCATTTCTGGGGAGGTTTCTTCATTGTTTGGACTGGTCTGGATCCTTTGCTTCATGAACGGGCATTCGTTTGATCCTTCCTTTTTAATACCGAAAGAGCACATCATAGGATTTAGCTTTAGGTTGATCTTTCTTAGCTGTGCGAGGGTTTCTTCAACATCCTGGAGGGGATCTTCTTTTGTCTTGCTTTGCGTGACTAAGTATCCTTCACAAATTCTCAGGTTCCTCCCTATCTGTTTTTCGAAGACCCTTCGAATCAGCCTATTGTAGGTGGCTTCGGTATTCCGCAAACCGGAGGGCATTCGTTTGAAGCAGTAGGAGCTTTTGCCTACATGAAAGGCTGTTTTTTCTTCGTCTTCTTCCGCCATCTGTATCTGATGGCATCCCATATTCGTACTAAGGAAACATTCCCAACGAACTCCCGGCAATAATTTTTGTTCTTTTGCAGATAAATAGCTTTCTTTTTGACAAGCTTTGTTAGTGTCTTCAAAATTAACTTGTATTATCCATTCTCCACTTCTCCGTTGGGCTGTAATTGGATTAGTAACCCACCTCGGGTTTTCTACCCTTCGGAGTATTCCTGCCGCTGTGAGTTTGTCCACTTCTTCCTTAATTGTTGTGCTTCGTGCAGGTGTCACCTGATGGGGCCTCTGCTTAACCGGTTTGATGTGTTTGGATTCATTGAGTCTGTGTTCCTTGTTAAAAGGCCTGCCGCCAATTCTAAGCAACCTCGGAACCCCTGTTATGTCTGAATATTCTCCTAAGAACACATCTCCATAGGCTTCGAGCAGTTTTCCCAGTCCTTCTCTGAGGGAGGTGGGGAGTTGTTTCCCCATTTCCACTTTTCGTACTGAGTGAGATTCGTGTAGTGCCTCATGCTCCTCGGAGACGGAGCCTTCTCTGATATCCATCGTACGCTTTCGATTACTTTCTTTCTTAACCTTTTGGGCTTCCTGGCGCTTCCCTTCGTGATAACTGGAGAATATAGTTCCGACACCGTTCGCGGTTTGGAATTTCACTGTTGCATGCACCGTGGAGACTACAATGCCCATCTTTTGCATGGCAGTTCGTCCGATTAACATGTTGTAGGGTGACTTGGATCTTACAATGACAAAGTTGAGGATCTCGGTCCTCGCAAACTTTCCACTTCCAAGTGTTACCTCCAGGGGTATTTCTCCCAAAGGCCACGATCGTTCCCCAGAGAAACCTACCAGAGGCATTCTTGACTCTACTCGTTTAGATCTGACCGTAGGGCTGAGTTTCCTAAAGCAATGTTCGTAGATTACCTCGCAAGAACTTCCACAGTCCATATAAACTTTGTTAACCTCCACATTCGAGACTACGACCTTAATGATCACTGGATCCTTTGAAGGGAGTTCTCCGGCTTCGGACGGAAATGTTATTTCTCCTGCATCGTAGGTTTCCCTTTCGGAGGCCTTTCTTTTCAATTGGGAGGAGTCCCATCGAACCATTAGGATGGGAGCTTCCTGAGGTGTATTATCCTTTCCCAGTTGCGTATCAGTGACTTTCTCTTTGCCCTTTCTTATCCCTTTTACAAGATGTGTTAATTGCCCGGATCTTACTGCCTCTTCTATCTGCTTTTTTAGCTCTCGACAACTGTTTGTTTCATGACCAAAGTCTTCATGGAAGTGACAATACTTAGTAGTATCTCGGTTCTTGCTTTTTCCCACCATGCGAGGGGGTGGTTCGAAGGCTTTGGCAGCTTTCTCTGTCGCTAAAATCTCTCTCGGAGACTTCGTGAGGTTCCCCAATAAGCCGTGGTTCGGACCCTTGTTGTAGGGAGTAAACCTATTATGGCTTTTGTGTTTGTTCTTCTGTCCTTCCCACGAAGGCTGCTTCGCTCCCTTATTGTTCTCCACCGGAGCTCCATTGGTAGATACCTCTTTGGCCTCTATCCACATGTATGTTTTTTCCATCAGGCCTTTGTAGGTTGCCGGAAGGTCCGTGGATAAGAATTCTACAAGATTCCGGTTGCGTAGGCCATGAACGAAGCCAGAGATGCGTTGTTCTTCGTGTAAGCCTAGGATCTGCAGAGTTTCGTCGGTGTACCTAGTAACGAAATTTCTTGTGCTTTCGTTCTCCTTCTGTTTAATGTTGTGCACCGTGAGGTGTGTTCTTGTAAACTTCTTCTGTTGGCTGAAGTGAGATCGAAACTTAGCCTTCAAATCATCAAGGTTGATGATACTTCCCGGTTTTTGCCCATTCCACCAAATACGTGCGGAATCTCGGAGGGTATACGTAAACATATGACAGGCTACGGGCATGACCCATTTCTGCATCCTTATGGCTCCTTCAAACAAATGCAGGAAATTATCTGGATCCCCCTTTCCATCGTAAGTACCTATATGTGAAGGCATCTTTAAACCATCCGGCAAGGGATAGTCTTCGATCCATCTTACAAAGGGTGTCGTAGGGCCTGCGGGCTCTACGTATGAGTGGGTGTAAGGTGGTATGTTCGCGGGAACATTATGGTATGGATTACAAGGAGGGGGTACCCCTGAAGAGGGTTGGTTAGTGTAAAAAGGATAGGGTGTACTCGTATTCGGAGGATAACCATTATACATGGTATACGGAGGGTATATCATGGGATGGTTATAGGGTACGGCAGTTTGTGAGGGATACTGATTTCCAGGTTGCCCATTCATGGAGGGATAAAGGTTTGGAGGATAACTTTGAGCTGGAAACTGGGGATATAGACCAACGGGAGGGAGACTTCCTCCTGTGTTGACTGAACCTGGGTTACCTCCCACACCAGATGCGTGGGAGGGCTGCAGCGGAATTCCTCCTTCGGTTCTCCCCAGATGTGCTGCTAGTAGTGGAGGTAGATTTACCTCCGTGATTTCCCTCTGCTGGCTCCTCCCATTAGAGCCCTCGGCAACAGTTCCTTCCCTCCTAGTGGGAGTTCTTTCGGGGACTCCCTCAAAGCCTACATTCCTTCCTCCAGCCCTTCGACCCGCAGGAGACCCAATACGCAGGATGGGGTGATGATCCCTAGGGACCGAAGGCCTCGGCTCCATCTCGATCTCCTCGTCATATTCATCGCTGGAGTATTCCAACCCCCTTCGCATCTCCGTGTTTCTAACTTGCCTCCTTCGAGCCCTTAACAAGGACTCTAGCTCTTCGTAATTAGCATCGACAAAGGCGCGGCTAATGATGGGCTCTGGATTAGCTGATGTTGATGCGTGGTGGTTGGGTGTTATTTCAGGGTGTGATCGTGTGGTAAAGGTGGAGGCCGTGATTGGCGGAAGGTTGTTGGTGTCAGTTACGGGTAAAGGGTTAAAGACAAGAAAACCGGTGGGGTGTAACCTCTCTTTCTGGATTCATGCCGGAATAATAGCGAGTGTATTTGACTTGGTTATTTTACTTGGAAATAATGGGACTAATTGTAGCGCATCCCATGGATGGCGCCACTGATTGTACAATAATTTGCACTACCAGGCCTTCGATGGGGATCAAAGGAAATGAGGGGTGTTGTGATTACGCCAAGCTTGAAGATAACCTGAAATAAGAAATACTAAAACACTACGCCGAGCTTGGAAAGTTTAAGTGTAAATGTAGTAAAGTAAGGTGAGAGAGATTGCATACCAGATTTGTCATCGTCCAGGACTATTTATAGGTGAAGAAAACGGTCCTGTAGAGTGGTCACACGTTTGAGAAAGATCATGGGGGCATCCCATGATTTGTGGTAACCCCTAAGGTTTAGTGTCCCACTCCTCCTGGTTTAGCGGGGGAGCTAAAGAGAAAGAGGAGATGTGGGTAAGACTTTGTCTCACCAATATTTGGACTTGGCATCGTTCCGTCCTTAAAACTTATCGAGAGATACCCCGAAGGGCTTAATCCTTCGATTGGCGAATTCCCACTTGGTAACTAGATCATTGATGATTAGTTTTACGCGAAAGAAAGTTTTAGGAGGCTAGCCAGAGCCTTCGATTATGTAGGTTTCGATCAGACTCGAAGGGGGTTCCTTCGAGCTAATCGGAGGGTACATCATCATGGCTCTCAGCTGGTTGAAGGTTTCTTGAATGTCGGAGAGTAGGTCTTCCTCTGTCCTACTCTTTATGACCATGTCGTCAACATATGCCTCCAAATTCCTTCCTATTTGCTTGTTGAAAGCCTTGTCTACCAGACGCTGGTAGGTTGCCCCTGCATTTTTCAAACCAAAGGGCATCTTCTTATAGCAATAGACGCCTTTTCCTGTGTAGAAGGCCGTTTTTTCCTCATCTTCTACTGCCATTTGTATCTGATGGTATCCCTTGTAAGCATCTAAAAAGCATTTTAGACGAAACCCTGATAAGGACTCTACCTTCCAATCTATTTCTGGGAGGGGGTAACAATCCTTTGGACACGCTTTATTAATGTCAGTAAAATCAATGCACATACGCCATCCTCCGTCACTTTTCTTTACCATAACTGGATTAGCTACCCACGTTTGGTACTTGATCTCTCTGAGTATACCCGCCTGTACTAACTCATCTACCTCTTTGCAGGCTGCGGCATTTCTCTCAGGCGCAAGGCTTCGGCGTTTTTGTTTGATAGGTTCAACGTGCTTGAACTCATTGAGTTTGTGCTCCGTTCCGAAAGGCTTTCCATCAATTACGAGACTTCTCGGAACCCCTGTCATATCGGAGTATGTCCATGCGAAGATATCTTTGTTGTCCTTCAAGAGTTTTTTCAGGCTTGCCTTGAAGGTGGCAAGGAGTTGTTTTCCGATTACTACTGTTTGCTCCGGGTGGAGCTCGTGTATCACGATACATTCTTCGGCGTCCCCGCAGCTCAAGATAGCCTTCGGAGGCTCCTGAGGATTTTCTTTAACCTTTTTTCCCGCCTCCGGCGTCCTTTTCTTATTGTAATTGGATAGTACGGTTCCTATCCCATTGGCTGTTTGGAACTTGATTGCTGCATGTATGGTGGATACTACAATGCCCATCTTCTGCATGGCGGTTCTCCCTATCAACAGATTATAAGGAGAATCTAACCTTACGATTTCGAAGGTAAGGGTTTCCGTTCTTGCCAATCGGCCTTCACCAATGGTTACGTCTAGGGAAATTTCCCCTAGAGGCCACGAGTGTTCCCCCGAGAAGCCTACTAAAGGTATCTTCGAATCTACCCTTTGCGATCTTATGGAAGGTTTGAGTTTCAGGAAACAGTGTTCGTATATGATCTCACAAGAACTTCCACAGTCCATGTAGGCCCTATTAACTTCTCGGTTGAAGATGAGGACCTTTATGACTACAGGGTCATCTGAGGGAGGTTGACCCACTAGGGGTGGAAACGTCACTTCCCCAACATTGGGTGTTCCTTCCTCAATTTCTTTTCTTTTCTGACTCGTGCCTCCCCTGCGAACCATAAGGATTGGAGCCTCATGGACGTAGTCTTTAGTGTCGGCGACCTTTTCTTTTCCCTTTCTTATGCCTTTTATTAGATGTGTCAACTGTCCTGATTTGGCAGCTTCCTCTATTTGCCTCTTCAATTCTCTGCAGCTGTTCGTTTCATGACCAAAATCCTCATGGAAGTGGCAGTATTTAGTCATATCCCGGTTCCTTCCGTTGCTCGTCATGCGAGGAGGGGGTTCGAAGGCCTTTGCTACCTTCTCAGTAGCCAAAATTTCCTTCGGGGACTTCGTCAGGCTTTCCCATAAACCAGGGTTCGGACCCTTATTGTATGGAGTAAACCTGTTGTTGCTTTTGTGTTTGTTCTTCGATCCCTCCCACGAAGACGGCTTCGTTCCTTTATTGTACTCTATCGGAGTCCCATTGGTAGCTACTTCTTTGGCCTCTATCCACGTGTATGTTTTTTCCATCAGGCCTTTGTAGGTTGCCGGAAGATCCGTGGATAAGAATTCCACAAGGTTCCGGTTGCGTAGGCCATGTACGAAGCCAGAAATGCGTTGCTCTTCATGTAAGCCCAAAATCTGCAGAGTTTCGTCAGTGTACCTAGTAACGAAGTTTCTGGTGCTTTCGTTTTCTTTCTGCTTAATGTTGTGCACCGTGAGGTGCGTTCTTGTGAACTTCTTCTGTTGGCTGAAATGAGACCGAAACTTAGCCTTCAAATCATCAAGGTTGATGATACTTCCCGGTTTTTGCCCATTCCACCAAATACGTGCGGAATCTCGGAGTGTATACGTAAACATATGACAGGCTACGGGCATGACCCACTTCTGCATCCTTATGGCTCCTTCAAACAAATGCAGGAAATTATCTGGATCCCCCTTCCCATCGTAAGTACCTATATGTGAAGGCATCTTTAAACCATCCGGCAAGGGATAGTCTTCGATCCATCTTACAAAAGGTGTCGTAGGGCCTGCGGGCTCTACGTATGAGTGGGTATAAGGTGGTATGTTCGCGGGAACATTATGGTATGGATTATAAGGAGGGGGTACCCCTGAAGAGGGTTGGTTAGTGTAAAAAGGATAGGGTGTACTCGTATTCAGAGGATAACCATTATACATGGTATACGGAGGGTATATCATGGGATGGTTATAGGGTACGGCAGTTTGTGAGGGATACTGATTTCCAGGTTGCCCATTCATGGAGGGATAAAGGTTTGGAGGATAGCTTTGAGCCGGGAACTGGGGATACAGGCCAACGGGAGGGAGATTTCCTCCTGTGTCGACTGAACTTGGGTTACCTCCCACACCAGATGCGTGGGAGGGCTGCAGGGGAACTCCTCCTTCGGTTCTCCCCAGATGTGCTGCTAGCAGTGGAGGTAGATTCACCTCCGTGATTTCTCTCTGTTGACTCCTCCCATTAGAGCCTTCGGCAACAGTTCCTTCCCTCCTAGTGGGAGTTCTTTCGGGGACTCCCTCAAAGCCCACATTCCTTCCTCCAGCCCTTCGACTCACAGGAGACCCAATACGCAGTATGGGGTGATGAGCCCTAGGGACCGAAGGCCTCGGTTCCATTTCGATCTCCTCCTCATACTCATCGCTGGAGTATTCCAGCTCCCTTCGCATCTCCGTATTTCGGATTTGCTTCCTTCGAGCCTTTAACAAGGACTCTAGCTCTTCGTAATTAGCATCGACAAAGGTGGGGCTAATGATGAGCTCTGGATTAGCTGATGTGGATGCATGGTGGTTGGGCGTTATTTCAGGGTGAGATCTTGTGGTGAAGGTGGAGGCCGTGATTGGCGGAAGGTTGTTGGTGTCAGTTACGGGTAAAGGGGTTAAAGACGAGAAACCCGGTGGGGGTGTGACCTCTCTTTCTGGATTCATGCCGGTATAATAGCAAGTGTATTTGACTTGGTTATTTTACTTGGAAATAACGGGACTAATTGTAGCGGGTCCCACGGATGGCGCCACTGATTGTACAATAATTTGCACTACCAGGCCTTCGATGGGGATCAAAGGAAATGAGGGGTGTTGTGATTGCGCCAAGCTTGGAGATAACCTGAAATAAGAAATACTAAAACACTACGTTAAGTGATTGCGCAGGGGTTGGACCTTGCGAACCACCTCCGGCGTGTGAATAAGTGATCGGTATGAGAGTTTAAGTGTAAATGTAGTAAAGTGAGGTGAGAGAGATTGTATACCAGATTTGTCATCGTCCAGGACTATTTATAGGTGAAGAAAACGGTCCTGGAGAGTGGTCACACGTTTGAGAGAGATCATGGGGGCGTCCCATGATTTGTGTTAACCGCTAGGGTTTAGTGTCCCACTCCTCCTGGTTTAGCGGGGGAGCTAAAGAGAAAGAGGATACGTGGTTAAGACTTGGTCTCACCAATATTTGGACTTTGCATCGTTCCGTCCTTAAAACTTATCGAGAGATACCCCGAAGGGCTTAATCCTTCGATTGGCGAATTCCCACTTGGTAACTAGATCATTGATGATTAGTTTTACGCCATAGAAAGATTTAGGAGGCTAGCCAGAGCCTTCGATTATGTAGGTTTCGATCAGACTCGAAGTGCAATCCTTCGAGCTAATCGGAGGGTACATCATCAATAAGGGATTAAAAGATAAGTCAATTAAGGTTTTTTTTTATTTTATTTTTTAATAACAATTTAAAAACCCTAAAAACGATTACCCAAGAAAACCAAAAAGATAGCGTAACATGACACAAATTTGAAACAGGTTTATGATACACACGATACACACGAATGTAGATCAATCACCTTAACAAATTGATGTTAGACACTAGCATTAAGGGTGTTTTTGGGTAAGATCGATTAGGGCAGAGGGTTTTCGAAATCGCCAAGTGAGAGAGAAAAATAGGGTGTGTTTTTTTTGTCCAAAAATAATGTGCGAAACCATCATTTATTGATTTTTCAACGACCCGTTTATCATCATGCCCAAATATTATACACACGCTATATCTAGGTGGTTCACCATCACCGTGTGAAGAACCTCTCCATCATCTTCCACATTAGGAATAGCAATAACCATCTCCTCTTTTAACTCCCGATCAACCTAATATCAATCAATGCACGAGCATAACTCATACGACCCCATGAACATTGAATGGTTTAGATATCTCGTTCCGTGAACAATACGTAATATACAATGTCTAACTTTACTGAAACTCTGTTCATTTTGAAACCATCTAAGTTACACGTTTAACTATGGTCTCCAAAGTATAACATGTGGGAACTGAAATTTATTAAATTGTATATTTCGGACTAAAGGCTGACAAAAACAAGTTGCTTGGTTATCTTTTTCCCCTTAACAACAAAGAGTCATTATATATAAGTTGCTTGGTTATTTTTTTCCCCTTAACAACAAAGAGTCATTATATATTATTTCCCATAATAAGAAAAGAGTCATTATATAACCTAAGAAAACAGACACAAAATGAAACAACAAAATGGACTATTTCTTTCTCTCTATTCTCTTCACTCTCTCTCTCACTACCATAACATTCGTTATACTCCAAACCACCACCACAACCCGTCGGAAAACCCGTCTACCACCAGGAACCACGGGATTACCATTCATAGGAGAGTCACTACAACTCATATCATTTTACAAGACAGAAAACCCTGAACCATTTATAGACACACGTGTAGCAAAATATGGGCCCATATTTACTACACATGTGTTTGGTGAGAAAACCGTGTTTTCTACTGACCTGGAAATAAACAGGTTTATTTTACAAAATGAAGGAAGGTTATTTGAGTCGAGTTATCCCGGTTCGATATCGAACTTAGTTGGAAAACATTCTTTAACGTTTATGAGAGGATGTTTGCATAGGAAAATGCATTCTTTGACTATGAGCTTTGCTAACTCGACTATTATTAAGGATCATTTGTTGGTTGATATAGACAGATTGGTAAGATTAAATTTGGATACTTGGACCGGAAGGATTCTACTCATGGAGGAAGCTAAGAAGGTAATAATGTTCTACTAGTAGTAAAACTTATTTAATTTATAGATGATCACATATATATACAAGTTATGTACATTAAACAGTTGAAAATGTTTTATGGTGTTTGATGATAGCATCAAACACAATAAACTGTTACTCATTACATCAAAGTATCAAACCATCGATATAGTAATAAGTTTATGAAATCGAGTATANAACTAAGTTGAACGTTCATGAAATTATTACTCGCTATAGATTTTAACTTGTTTTAGGTAACTATAATCACTGACATTTTAGCCGACTAATTTATGAGGTTTGAATATGTCATCACAGACTCGAACCGAATAAAGCTTTCTTCTTTTTGGTGGTTGATGTTGCCACTTAAAAGGTTGTTTGCACCTATTATATAAATTGAACTTAAAATATCTCGTTTTATTGATGATCGTAATAAGCATTTTTTTTTTTTTTTTTTAACGTGTTGACAAATATAAAGTTTCAAGTTAAACTAGTACATTCAATGCATATTTTAATTAATCAAAATGAATTAAATATAGCAATTAACTCTCTGATTAAATGTTAGAAAATTCAACAACTTTCATAGATAATAATGTAAAGGTTTGACAATTGAAATAAGACAACAATCATACTTTCGAAAAATGACAATATAAATCAAATAATCACCATAAAAGACAATAAACCACAAAGGTGTCATCTACAAAATTTTAGATTTGAAAAATTGTAATTGTGATACAATCAACTACTCGCGTACTGGCGTAATATGTTTTACTTGCTAAGCTAATTACTGATCTTTTTATGGCTTGTACCCGAAGGTACAATGGTAAACTTGGTAAAGTACAATAAAGAATTAAAGATGAATACAAGGCTTTCATGTAAATAGTTAATCAATTAATATGTTGCAGGTGCAAGTCTGAAATAGTTGTGATATCGTAATATATTAAGCGGTATGAGCCTATGAGGTGCGTGCATAAAGATTTTTATATCTTTGTTAACAGTGGCGGACGCAAGACTCTAAATGATCGGGTGTACAAATTTTTTTAAAAGATATAAAAGCAAATTAAAATGTACATTTTATTAAAATCACTAAACAAATTAAGAAGACATGTATTTATTTTAAAATATTAGAAACTAACTAAAAAAGACATGTATTTATGTAACACAAATTTTAAGAACCATGTTCATTTCGACAAAATCGTGGTTTTTAACGAAAAATTACAGTAGACGACAAAATTATATCAGGTTTCCGTAAACTCCCGAAAACCCTCCTAGGTCTGCCCCGTTTGTTAATAAAGATAACCTATTTTTAGATGCAATATATTTACTGTATTATATTATATTTATTACATGAGAAATGATTTGGATGCCTAAAAATATGACTAATTGTATGCCTAAATTGATGTGTCAATTGTTTATTGGTTTGTGTAAAAGCGGGTCCCTCTCCAGTCACCAATAGTATACTGCCACATAGATTAGGCATACTATTAGGCATACCAATTAGGCATGCCAATCAATGCTTTTATTACATATCAAACTTTATTTAGTAGGCCTGGATTTACTTTTTGGAGAAAGAACGTATTGTTAAGAGAAACATGAGAATGAATAATAACATCATGTGCATGGATTATGATCTTAAGTAGTGAGTGCATTATGGTTGGAAACTTCCATTTTATTCCATTCCATGTGTTCATTCTCTTCAAAAGTGTTATGGGCATATCATTATTCTAGATTTGATTTGGATAATGATGTTATCCACAAAAACAGAATAATAATAATCTTATGATATTGATCTATGTCTCACTTGTTCATATTTATATTTGTATGCTTTTAGTTGTCACTTTGTCCGAGTTAATAATATGTAAATATTATTATACAGATTACGTTTGAGCTAACACTGAAGCAACTGTTGAGTATTGACCCATCTGAATGGACTGAGAATTTAAGGAAGATATACATGCGAGTTATTGAAGGCTTCTTCTGCATTCCTAATCCAATTCTGTCCATCACTTATCGCCGTGCTATACAGGTATTGTCGAGGCTCGAGATTATAATTAGATATGTATACTTTGATTTTCTGCACACAGGAGTTCTATGGTTCGATGACATATGACGAAAAAGTAAACTAAACATTACTGGGGCTACAAAAATATCCAAACGTCATATTCTTATAAAAGTTCTTATCATAGTTTATTTTTTTTTGGGCAAAAGTTAGCAAACGCCAGAGATAACAATATTAAAACACGTACTAATTAAAGAAGCTCCCTTGAAAAGTATACTCTTCTAATAGTGATATTTTATAATTATATCATGGAATGATAATATGGTTTTTAGTATGCATCATGGATTATTGTTATAATGGTTAAAAGTTTCCTCAAATGATCTCCTTCACTAAGTTTTTGGTACAAGCTGGTATGAAAATCATTTTATCGATAAAGAAAAATGACAAATGAATTATCATCATCAAAAGGTTATCGATATAAGTAGTCACCACAACTAACTTCATCACAGTCATGCATGTTAGCGTCAAGTCATTTTCTTTTTCAAAAATCAACTTCGTCACCAACTTAGTATAATAACTTAACCAATATTACCACTAAAATATATCTCACTTAAATACAAATATATCCCTCAAAAACAAAAATCACACACAACCTCAACTCGGCTGACTAAACGACCGAGTTCTCCGTCCAAAGCAACTAAGATATGTCCTAGATGGTGAGGGTAATAAGATGGATGCGTTGTTTATCTTCCATCTAGGCACAAGAAGCGCTTGTCCATGGCCTTACCGGTAGTCTAAAGCATCTCTCACCTAAGGTGTAAAGATCATATAATCATAAACTAACTCCACCTCCACCATTACTATCACAAACCCACGGTGGGCATTTCATCTTTTCTAACGACTTAAGGGTGACCTAGTGGAAAAAAATGCTTGTGACTATTACTCTAAAATGTTGATACTTTAAGTGGCCACGCCAACCTCCTGAAAAGGGAGGGCTTTACGTGGTTTGAGTCTGTATGGCTATGTGTTCAAACCCCGTGGATTAGTCGGCCAAAAGGTCGAAAATCACTCTNTGAGTATTGACCCATCTGAATGGACTGAGAATTTAAGGAAGATATACATGCGAGTTATTGAAGGCTTCTTCTGCATTCCTAATCCAATTCTGTCCATCACTTATCGCCGTGCTATACAGGTATTGTCGAGGCTCGAGATTATATATAATTAGATATGTATACTTTGATTTTCTGCACACAGGACTTCTATGGTTCGATGACATATGACGAAAAAGTAAACTAAACATTACTGGGGCTACAAAAATATCCAAACCTCATATTCTTATAAAAGTTCTTATCATAGTTTTTTTTTTTTTTTGGGAAGTTAGCAAACGCTAGAGATAACAATACTAAAACACGTACTAATTAAAGAAGCTCCCTTGAAAAGTATACTCTTCTAATAGTGATATTTTATAATTATATCATCGAATGATAATATGGTTTTTAGTATGCATCATGGATTATTGTTATAATGGTTAAAAGTTTCCTCAAATGATCTCCTTCACTAAGTTTTTGGTACAAGCTGGTATGAAAATCATTTTATCGATAAAGAAAAATGACAAATGAATTATCATCATCAAAAGGTTATCGGTATAAGTAGTCACCACAACTAACTTCATCACAGTCATGCATGTTAGCGTCAAGTCATTTTCTTTTTCAAAAATCAACTTCGTCACCAACTTAGTATAATAACTTAACCAATATTACCACTAAAATATATCTCACTTAAATACAAATATATCCCTCAAAAACAAAAATCACACACAACCTCAACTCGGTTGACTAAACGACCGAGTTCTCCGTCCAAAGCAACTAAGATATGTCCTAGATGGTGAGGGTAATAAGATGGATGCATTGTTGATCTTCCATCTAGGCACAAGAAGCGCTTGTCCACGGCCTTACCGGTAGTCTAAAGCATCTCTCACCTAAGGTGTAAAGATCATATAATCATAAACTAACTCCACCTCCACCATTACTATCACAAACCCGGCGGGCATTTCATCTTTTTTAACGACTTAAGGGTGGCCTAGTGGAAAAAAAGGCTTGTGACTATCACTCTAAAATGTGTGAGGTCTCAAGTTCAATTCCTGCTAGGTGCAAACAACTTTAAGTGGCCACGCCAACCTCCTGAAAAGGGAGGGCTTTACGTGGTTTGAGTCTGTATGGCTATGGGTTCAAACCCCGTGGATTAGTCGGCCAAAAGGTCAAAAATCATGATTACCAAAAAAAAAATAATCAACGTAAGCCTGGAAATTAATAAAATTATGCAACTTTGATAACTGTTCTGGTAATTATTCCATTGCATATGTATTGGGTCTTTTGGAATGAAAATATTTAAATTCGGTTTAACACATGTGTCTTATATTGATTGTCTTTAATCACTATTTAAGTAATGGTTTATCATAATTTGATCATAAGTTCTGTACTTTCAAGGCAAGAAAAAGGGTCGCTGAAGCGTTAAGTTTGGTGGTGAGAGAAAGGCGAATGGAGAGGGAAAGAGGAATAACGAAGAATGACATGTTGGCGGCATTGTTCGAGAGTGATGGTGATGGTAGTGGAATTGGTTTTTCTGATGATGAAATCGTTGATTTTTTGGTGTCTCTACTAGTGGCGGGGTACGACACTACATCAACTACCATTACTCTCGCTGTTAAATTCCTTACCGACACTCCATTAGCCCTTGCTCAACTCAAGGTTCGATTTCTCTTTCTCTTAACTAGGGTTATAGTTTAATTTTAGTTTTGTGCGCAAGGCGTTTTATTAAACATATAATCTAATGTTGTTAGCTAATAACAAAAGGAAATCTCTAAAGGACAATCGAAGATAATTGTGGGTCAGTCAAACTCAACCTTGCTAGAATAGAAAAGACACCATTGTTTTGTAACAATCATTGCTTTGTACATTAACTTTGATAGCGATAGTGTGACCCATGCTAGCTTTATCAATAGACATCAATGATCAAGTTGTTGAACGGCTATTATAATAGCATCGAGTACTATATAAAATCTATGCTATTAGCACTTAACAGGAACAAGTTTACGAGTTGATCCATATTTAAGTCAATATTCTTTGTCACAACTCTCGTTATGATCAAATCAGAAGACATAAGCTTTAGCTAATTCCAATAGTACTATCTCCGTCTCATTCGTCTCATAATAAGTTAGTGCTTACTTACAATATGCATAATGTTTTAGAAAATCTCACTAACTCCACTCTCCAACAATCAAATAGTATCATTTATTCTTACTAAAGTCTCTTCTCATTTGTTGAAATAAGTGAACATTTATTTTAAGACATCCTAAGATAGTAATGCGCACATTTATTATGCAACGGAGGTAGTACTAATTTTGTAAAGTTCATTACAAATTTCGTAGCTAGGAATATATTTTTGTAGTTTCACCATTTCATTTCGGAACAGTGTTACCAAAAAATCAAAGGTCTAAAAAGAGGATAAAATAAATGGGTTGGTTATACATACCTCCTTTAAATGGATATTAGCAACCTTTTTTTTTATTATTAATTACTTTTTTCAATTTTTATTTAATTTTTATAATTTTTTTATTAAAAAATTACAGAACTGAAAGTACGAAACAAAAAATATAAAGTTTAATAAGTCAAAAGTATTAACAAACAAAAAGTACGGAACATAAAACAGTAAAAAACTTTCTTTTTTTTTTTCACAAAGTAGAAAGAGTGTGTAAAAGTGGCTTGGGGTGCCACTAATGTGAAAAATGGATGGGTTATTTGTACTCTAAAACACCAATAATACCTCTCCTCATGTTTGTTTGTTTTTGTTTTTTTTTTTTTTTTTTTTTTTTTTTTTTTTTTTTTTTTCTTTTTTTATTTTTTTCCTCATAATGAAAAACTATAAGAATAAAAAAAAGAAGTAGAAAAAATAACATTTTAATAAATAAATAGTAATAAAAAAAAAAAAACAAAAAAATAATAATAATAATAATAATAATAATAATAATAATAATAATAATAATAATAATAATAATAATAATAATAATAATAATAATATACTATAGAAAATAGCAGTAAAAAGAACATACCAAGTCAAAGGTCAAACACTCAAACAATATGCAGGCAATATGCATTTTTTTCTCATATTGAAAAACTATAAGACTGAAAATACGGAGTACAAAATATAACATTTTAATAAATCAATAGTATTAAAAAAATACAAAATAATAATAATAATAATAATAATAATAATAATAATAATAATAATAATAATAATAATAATAATAATAATAATAATAATAATAATAATAATATATACTATAGAAAATGAGCGGTAAAAAGAACATACCAAGTCAAAGGTCAAACACTCAAACAATATGCAGGCAATATGCATCCAATAAAAGTGAAACTGTGATCTGGTCTTCAACAAAAAGTATGTTATGGGGGATCGTGTGGCGCCGAACTCAAGGTAAATTCACCGTTGCTTTTCATCGGGTGGTGCGATACTTCAGGTCTACGTTGACCTAAATTACCCATACGTGTATATTTATTGTAGGAGGAATTTTTAAAACTCGGGTATTTTTTAATTGTGAGTTTACTTCGTCAAGAAGAAAATGTTTTCAAATTTAGTATGAGCAACCATTAAGCATGCAGTCTAACAGTTGTTCAAAATTAAATTTGAAAACTATTTTCCTTAATAAAAAGTGAACGCATAATTTAAAAACAAGTGGGGGCGCCCGCTGCGTTGCAGCGGGTATTTTTTTGATTGTTATGGGATAACGTTTATCGTCTTTTGATATAAGTTATTACTACGTATTCTTTTTTTTTTAATTTTTTTTATGTGACATAATTTTTTTTATTATTTAAATAGAAGTTGCAAATTTAGTTTGAATTCAGATTTTATTTTTATTTCGAAACCTTTTATAAACTGGGTTTCGTTGTTTTTTTTTTTTTTTTTTTTTTTTTTTTTTTNTTCAATACCGATGTTACTTTTGTAACAATCAGTAGCAGATGAGGTGTACCCGGTGTCTGCCCTAAGGTTGAATAAATGGAGGGCTCATTTCTTTTCACCCTTTTCATTTCATTTCTTTTTCATTCTTCAACCCCTTCTTTCCCTTTCACTCATACCCCTTCTTTGGTATCATACCTAAGGACTTCTATTTCTAGACTATGGGAGTTGTCCTTGGGTAGATCCCTCCGGCACTGGCGTGAGGCGTGGCGTGGCGGCACAGTCACGCCTCAAGCCTTACGCGCCTTTGCAAAGCTTTGGCGTTTCTTAAGGCGTGCTTAAGGCGGCAACAAAATATTTATAAATTTATGTATTTATAATTTTATATCATTTTATAAGAGCAATTTCAAATACTAAAGAGTAAAGACCAAATCCCAAATTGTCAGAACCAAATACGAGGCCCAAGTAAGAATTAAGTTTTGAAATTACGAGACCCAAGAAAGAAATAACCCAAATACTTGAAATTCAAGCCCAAATCCATAAATCCCCTAAATGCTTCTAAATATGGCGCCACGCCTTACCAAAAAGGCGCGCCTTTGCACGCCTTTTCGCGCCTTATTCCACGCCTTTTCACACGACGCCTAGACCTCACGCCTTGGTCCATTTCGTGGCGCCGAGGCCACGTCTCGCGCCTTGGCGCGCCTTTTAGAACACTGAATTTTAAAGAGTACATTTATTTGAGACGGATAAAGTATAATTTTATTGATTGAAGATTATTTATATGCCAAACTTTTTTTACATACTAATTTTATATTATGTGACACGTGTTGGGTTGTTATTTTAATAACATAAGTTACAATCTTATAATTCAACCTCAAAATTTGTGTTACCTGTAAAATGGAGTTAATGGAGTTATAAGTGCATTGGCGGAGACCTAAAGTTATGGTTGAGGGACAAATTTTAATAAATTTTAAAAATTACAATACAAATTGGTCGAACCGGTTAACCCGGTTAGAAAAAAATATGAGTAGTTTTTTTGTTAAAGAAAACCGGGTTAACCCGACGGTCGAACCGGTTTTCAAGACATTGCTTGCACCAACAAAATAACAAACCCATAAACAACTATAAACACAAAAAATGGATAAAAAGGAGAAAAGGAAATAAAAATATTAAAATAGCCAACACCAAATGCTGAAATTTCCTTACGGCTTAATTGTACCTTGTGCTCAAACAAATTAATCATGTTTTGGCTAAAAAACTTTTCAAAAAAAAAAATGTTTTGGCTAAAAAAAAGTTTTGATGATTCCTTAATCCTTATACTACGAAAGTATGAACTTGATAGTAAATGAATTTTTTTTTTTTTTTTTTTTTTTTTTTTTTTTTTTTTTTTTTTTTTTTT